>PVIA01000235.1:0-161181 GCA_004024845.1 Tonatia bakeri | reverse complement strand
AAGAAAGATATTGACAGAACACAATTATAGTAGGGGATTTTAACACTCCACTGTCAAAAATGGACAGATCTTCCAAACAAAATATCAACTCAGATATTGTGGCATTGAACAATGCCCTAGATGAAATGGATTTCACTGATATATATATAGAGAGAGTCCTCCATACCAAAGAAGCTAAATACACATTCTTTTCAAATGCACATGGAATATTTTCAAAGATAGACCACATGATAGAACACAAAACAAGCCTCAACAAATTTCATGAAAATTTAAATCATACCAAGCATTTTCTTGGATCACAAGGGACTGAAACTAGAAACCAACCCCAAGGGAAAAAACCCAAAGCACTCAAAATCATGGAGATTGAATAGCATGCTATTAAACAATGAATGGGTCAAAAATAAAATTAGGAAAGAAATCAAAAAGTTTCTGGAAACAAATGAAAATGAACTCACAACAACCCAAAACTTATGGGACACAATAAAGGCAGTATTGAGAGGGAAGTTCATAGTGATACAGGCCTACTTAAAAAAGATAGAAACATTTCAAACAAACAACCTAACCCTATGTCTACAAGAACTCAAGGAACAATAACAAAGACAGACCAGAGCAAGTAGAAGGAAGAAAATAACCAAGATCAGAGCAGAATTAAATGACATAGAGACTAAAAACACAATTCTAAGGATCAATGAATCTGGGAGCTGGTTCTTTGAAAAGATAAACAAAATTGACAAGCCTCTAAGCAGGCTTATCAAGAAAAAAAGAGAGAGGACACAAATAAACACATTCAGAAATGAAAGAGGAGAGATTACAACTGACACCACAGAAAAACAAAAGATTGTAAGAAATTACTATGAAGAACTGTATGTATGCCAAGAAATTTGAAAACCTAGATGAAATAGACAAATGTCTAGAAAAATATAATCTTGAAAGACTCAATGAAGAAGAAGCAGAAAGCCTGAACAGACCAATAACAGCAGATGAAATTGAAACAGTAATAAAAAAACTCCTGACACACAAAAGCCCTGAACCAGATGGTTTCACAGGAGAATTCTACAAAGCATTTAAGGAAGAGCTAACCCCTATGCTTCACAGACTAGTCCAAAAAATCAAAAATGATGGAAGACTCCCAAACTCTTTTTATGAAGCCAACATCACCCTAATCCCAAAACAAGATAAAGACACAAGAAAGAAAGAAAACTTCAGGCCAATATCACTGATGAACATAGACACTAAAATCCTCAGTAAAATATTAGCAAACTGCATCCAACAATACATTAAAAAGATCATACCATGACCAAGTGTGATTCATCCCAGGGACGCAAGGATGGTACAATATTTGCAAATCAGTAAATGTAATACATCACATAAACAAAAGCAAAGACAAAAATCACATGATCATGTCAGTAGATGTGAAAAAAGCATTTGATAAGGTACAGCACCCATTTATGATAAAAACACTCAGCAAAATGGGAATAGAGGGAGCATTCCTCAACATAATAAATTTATATATGAGGGACCCACAGCCAACATCATATTCAATGGACAAAAGCTAAAATCTGTTCCACTAAGATCGGGAACAAGACAAGGTTGTCCACTTTCACCACTCCTATTCAATATGGTATTGGAAGTTTTAGCCACAGTGATCAGACAAGAAAAGGAAATAAAAGGCATCCAAATTGGAAAGGAGGAAACAAAACTGTCACTGTTTGCAGATGACATGAGGGTGTACATAGGAAGTCCTATAGATTTGGCCAAAAAAATTGCTTGACCTAATAACTAAATTTGGCAAAATAGTGGGATACAAAGTCAATATCCAGAAATCAAAGGCATTTTTGTACACCAACAATGAAACAGCAGAAGCAGAAATCAAGAAAAAATTCCCATTTGACATAGCAAAAAGAAAAATAAAATACCTAGGAATAAATTTAACCAAAGAGGTAAAAGACCTATATGCAGAAAACTACACAACACTGAAGAAAGAAATCAAGGAAGACACAAACAGATGGAAACATATACTGTGTTCATGGATCAGAAGAATTAACATCATCAAAATATCCATACTACCCAAAGCAATTTACAGATTCAATGCAATACCTATTAAAGTACCAATGGCATATTTCACAGACATAGAACAAACACTTCAAAAATTTATATGGAACTATAAACAATCCAGAATAGCTGCTGCAATTTTGAGAAAGAAGAGCAAAGTAGGAGGGATCACAATAACTGATACCAAACTGTATTATAAGGTCACTGTTATCAAAACAGCCTGGTACTGGCATAAAAACAGGCACATGAACCAGTGGAACAGAACAGAGAGCCCAGAAATAAACCCAAGTCTCTATGGTCAATTAATATTTGACAAAGGGGCAGCAACATCAAATGGAGTAAAAATAGCCTCTTCAACAAATGGCGTTGGGAGAACTGGACAGCTACATGCAAAAAAATGAAACTCAAGCACCAACTTATACACAAAAACAAATTCAAGGTGGATAAAAGACTTAAATATAAGCTCTGACACCATCAAAGTCCTAGAGGAGAACATAGGCAGGACGATCTCAGATATTTCACACAGCAACATTTTCACTGATATGTCCCCTAGAGCAAGGGACATAAAGGAAAGAATAAACAAATGGGATCTCATCAAAATAAAAAGCTTCTGTATAGCTAAAGAAAACAGTATTAAAATAAAAAGAGAACCAACTGTATGTGAAAACATATTTGCCAATGATACCTCAGACAAGGGTTTAATCTCCAAAATATATAAAGAAATTACACGATTACACTCTAAGAAGACAGACAACCCAATTAAATGGGCGAAGAACTTAATCAGACACTTCTCCAAGGAGGACATACAGAGGATCCAGAGACAAATGAAAAGATGTTCAGTATCGCTAGTTATCAGAGAGATGCAAATTAAAGCCACAGTGAGATACCACTTCACACCAGTCAGAATGGCCATCATAAACAAAGCAACAAACAACAAGTGTTGGAGAGGTTGTGGAGAAAAGGGGACCTTAGTGCACTGTTGGTGGGATTGCAGACTGGTACAACCACTATGGAAAACAGTATGGAATTTTCTCAGAGAACTAAAAATGGATCTGCCTTTTGACCCAGCAGTTCCACTGCTGGGATTATACCATAAGAACCCTGAAACACCAGTCCAAAAGAATCTATTCACCCCAATGTTCATAGCAGCACAATTTACAATAGCCAAGTGTTGGAAGCAACCTGGGTGCCCATCAGTAAATGAATGGATCAAAAAACTATGGTACATTTACACAATGGAATTCTATGCAGCAGAAAGAAAGAAGGAGCTCCTACCCTTTGCAACAGCATGAATGGAGCTGGAAAGCATTATGATGAGTGAAATAAGCCAGGCGGTGAGAGATAAATACCATATGATCTTACCTTTAACAGGAACCTAAACAACAAAACAAACAAGCAAAATAGAACCAAAGACACTGAAATAGAGAACAGGCTGACAATGACGAAGCGAAGAGGGGAGGGAATTTCAGGGGGAAAGGGGAAAGGTTTAGAGGAACAAATATAAAGGACACATGGACAAAAACTGGGGGGGTGGAAATGGGAGGGAGGTGGGGAGCACTGTGGGGGGTTGGCTAGCATGGGAATAAAAGACAGAAAACTGTACTTGAACAACAATTAAAAAAAAATGTTAACAATAAAAAAAGATAAAGGCCCAACCAGGAAATGAGTTTGTTTCCCAAAGTTTTGTAGTCCTTTAGCTAATGTACCCTGACTCAGAATAAGCCCTCGTAGTTCTTTCTGTGCTATCTATTGTTTGATCCTTACTGCCTGACAATGATTAATGAACTTTACCTGTATTCCTATGCCAATTAAAAGCCAATAAAAACCTGTGAAGGTAAGGATCCGGGCGCTCTCCCCTCAAGATAGTGTCCTGCCCCTTTTCCGCCACAGAACTCAGTAGTCCCTGTGAATTTGCCCCGTATCCCATCCATAACACCGCGGACACTGTGGGCTGGTGCACGCATCAATTTCCCCCTCCCATTTTCTACCTACAGTGATTTGGGGAAGGGACTGATTCCATTCCCTGGTTCCATGCCTTGGCAGGTGAGCAAGGCCTTGCCTACAGGGTGCACTTTCACTGTTTCCAAGCCACCTGATTGCTTTAGGAAGGGATCATTCCCCAAGTCAGTATGAGAGAGTTACTCCTGGAACTTTTGCTAGAACTCTTGAGACTGAGGCATTCTCCTTTTGCCAGTGTTGCTAAGAGGCAGAGTGGAAGCCTAGAGGTTCCGTGGGTCATCCTTCCTACTATCTGGGGAGAGCCTGCTTGAGAATGAAGACAGACCAAAGGAAAATAGAAATGGAGATGGGACAAGCCAGATTTCTGAATGTGTCATATTGGAGCACCTAGATCCAATGGTGCCAAATATACCCATGAATTTTGCAATTACACAGTTAATCAATTCTATTTTTTTCCTTAAACAAATTAGAGATGGGTTTCTGCCTTTTGAAATAAAAATCATCCTTATTAATAATACTGAAGCAGAGGAGCAAGATGAGTCAATCACTTATATCACAATACATTGTGATAATAAAAAGCATAGAAATGTTATGAGAGTAGAGGGAAGGGGGTGTCTCACCTAACCTGGGGGGGTTTGGGGAAAGGATTCCGAGAGAAGGGACTGCTTGTACTTAGTCATAAAAAGTAAGTGGGAATTGCCTAGGGACATGGGGCATTCCAGGAAGAAGAAATACCTAGAAAGCTAACATTCATTGACCATACTATGTTTTTCAAGACATCACATGTCAGAAAGGTTTAGATCTGAAATAATTTACTTAAAAAAAGTTAGATGTTCAAAAAGAGAAACTTCAGTTTTATAAGTTGATCACTAGGGGACAGCTCATTCTGCTAAGTTGCCACATAACTGCTGGCTCTACTGATGAGCTAACTAGGCCCACAGACACCCTTGTCATTCTTTTCAGAATTCTGGAAGGGAAACATGCTCATCTGAGAGGAGAGACTCCACAGTGATGGTACATGGACCTAGATGTTCATCAGTCTCTTGGGAGAGTGAAAACATAGATGCTTGAGCCCCCAATTCTAACCAAATGAAACTTTAAGTGGGGTTTAATGTTTTATTACAGTTCCTCAGCTAATTTTGACATGTAGCTAATTTTGGGGTGTACAGAATCTAAAAGGAGGAGAAAAAAATATGTCGCAATAGAAAGCACCAAGATTTGGAAGTTGAGCTTATGTGGAACTCCAGTTCATCATTTGTTAGCTGCACTGTAGTTTATTACCTCATTTGTAAAACAGAAATAATTACATTCCTTGAACATTCATAATTATTTGTGGGATGTTTCCTAGGCACCAGGCACTGTACTGAGTGCTTTGGATATAACAGTGAGCAAAACAGGTGCTCTCTGCCCAGCAGAGACAGACTGTGAAAATAATTTAATGAGTAAGTTATATGTGTGGTGGAAGTTAATAAATGCCATGGGAAAGAAGAGAAGAACAGAAGCATAAGGAGATCGAGAGTGCTGGGGGAGGTGGCTTGATCAGGAGGAATATCACATAGGGCTAGGTGCATTGAGGCTATTTAAGCAAGGACTTGAAGGCAAAGAGGCACTTAGCTAAATCATTGCCTTGGGCTAGAACATGATAGGCAGAGGGGATGGATACTGGGTTTCAGAGTCCAGTCAGAGACAGTTCCAAATTTTTGGCCTGAGAAACTGGAAGGATGCCATATGGAGACAGGAAATTGGTTTGTGGATAAAGAAAGTTTGGGGGAAAGATCAGCAATTCAGTTTAGGACATGTTTAATTTGAGTTGTTTATTGCATCTGCAAGTGGAAATGTTGAGGATGCAGTTAAATAAATGGGTTTAGAGTTCAGAAGAGTGGTCTCAGCTGGAGATATAAATCTGAGATTCAATATACATATATACGTTTTGAAAGCCTTGGAACTCTGAAAGCCTGACAAGGAAGTGGGTATAGAGAAAGAAGAGAGAAGAACAAAGGATTGAACCCTGGAAAGCTCCAATAAGGAAAGGTCACAGAGAAGAGGAAGGACCAGTAAAAGAGACTGAGAAGACTACCCAGTGAGGTGGTCTAGAGGCCAAGAAATAGAGTGTTTTTAAGGAGGAGGGAAAGTTAAACCATGTCAGATACTGCTAACAGTATGGTTCAAGTAAGACAAGGGCCAAGAATCCATCACTGGAGTGAAGAAAATTGTTGGCCTTGACCAGAGAAGCTCTGGAGGATTGGAAGGGACCAAAGGTTCATTGGAAAGTATAAATTTCCTTTCTAGAATTGTTGTGAGGATTACATAATAGCTTTAATGTTGTGTAAATTAATTATTCTCCTGGGTGGTATTTAGGAATAAATCTGAAATCTGTTTTTTGATCTTGAAAACACTTTCCCATGTCTTCATTCCCAGCTAAGAGTATTGCTCAATACTACAAAACTGAACATGAATCCAAGAATTTTGATTGTGTTGAATCTATAGATCAAGTTGGGAAGAATCCGACATCTTAACAATATAGAGTCCTCCAATCTATAACCACAAATTATCTCCATTTATTTAGATCCTTGATTTCTATCATCAGACTTGTCATTTTCACATTTGAATCATATACACATTTTCTTAGATTCACACCTAATGGTTTCCTTTTGTGTGCTATTGTAAATAGTATTATGATTTTAATTTCAAATTTTAATTGTTCATTGGTGTTATATAGGAAAGCAATAGATTTTTTTTTGTATACTAGCATTTTATCCTGTGACTTTGATATACTTGCTTATTAGTTCCAAAAGTTGTTTTGTTGACTCATGTGATCTGTGAAAAAATACATATTTAGTTCTTCTTTCCCACCCAATTTGTATATGGTTTCTTTTCTTTTCTTATCTTTTCTTCACTAGCTAGCTCTTCCAGCATGGCATTAAACAGAAATGGCAATGGGGCACATCTTTGTTTCGTCTTCTGTCTTAGAGGAGAAACGCCCAATTTCTCACCATCATGATGTTTGCTATAAGTTTTGTGTAGATGTTCTTTGTCACATTGAGGAATTTTGTTTATATTTTTAGTTTGCAGAGAGTTTTTATCATGAATGGGTATCAGATTTTATCAAAAGCTTTTTTGAATTAATCAATAATTTGGGTGACTTTTTTCTTCTTCAGTTTGTTGATATGCTGAGTGATACTGATTGATTTTCAGATGCACTGAATATCTATAATAAATACCACTTGGTTGCAGTGTATAATTATTTTTATACTTTTAATCTACCTGAGTCTTTATATTTAAAGGTTGTTTCTTTTTTATCCTCTTGAGCAATGTCTATCTTTTAACTGATGTAGTTAGAGTACTAACATTTACATGCTTATTGATATAGTTGAAGTGATATCTACCATGTTTGCAACTGTTTCTATTTCTTGCATTTGTTCTGTTTCTTTCTTCTCTCTCTTATTTTTATTTATTTTTGCCTTCTCTGGTGTCAGTTGATTTAACATTTTATATGATTCCATTATATCTTATATCAATTACACTTTTTAAAAAAAATTTAGTGGTCACCCTATAGTTTGCAATATATATTTTTAAGTAATCTAAATCCAGCTTCAAATAACATTATTCCTCTTACCATGTAGTACAGCTATCTTATAACATAGTATTTCCAATTGCTCTCTCCTATCCCCAGTGTATCCCTGTCATTCAGTTCACTTGTTTATATACACTAATCACCCAATACATTTACCATTGTCACTTTGAACAGGCATCTTTTTAATAGATTAAGAATGGACATGGACAATGGTGTGGTGATTGCAGGGCGTAGGAGGGTATAAGGGGGATAAATGGTAATGGAAAAAATACAATAAAAAATTAAAACAAAACAAAAAAAGGATAAGAAAAATATAACATTTATATTACCTTTAATTATTCCTTCTCCAATGCTTTTCCTTTTTTAATGTACATTTGAATGCTTTCTGTGGTTTGAATACCATATGCTTAATTATACATTTTTTTATATTTATCTTGCTTAACATTCTCTGAGCTTCTGGGATATGTGGTTCGTTTGAGTCATTAATTTTGAAGAGTTCTTAGTTATTAGTATTTCAAGTATTTCTTCTGCTCTGTTTTTTTTTTTTCCTTTTGATGTTCCAAATGCCTGTGTGTTATACCTTTTGAAATTGTCCTACCATTATTGGCCATTCTTTTTTTTTTAATTTTTTTCATCCCTTTTTATATTTTCATTTCTGTTTGGGAAGTTTCTTTTGACCTATCTTCAGGTTCCCTAATTCTTTCTTCAGCCATCTTGGAGGAAAGAATTTTACTGATGAGTCCATCAAAGGTTTCTTTCAATTTTGTTACAGAGTTTTTGATTTCTAGAATTTACTTTTGATTATTTCTTAGAGTTGCACCTCTTTGCTTACATGACCCGTCTGTTCTTGCATGTTCTCACTTTTTTTCTATTAAGGCCCTTAACATATTAATCACAGTTATTTTAAATTCCTTGTGTGTTAATTCCAAAATCTGTGTCATATCTGTGTCTAGTTCTCACACTTGCTTCATATTGTTAAATTGCATTTTTTATTACCTTTCAGCATGCCTTGTCTTTTTGTTGTTGAAAGGTAGAAATGATACATCAGGTTCTAAAAACTGAGGTCAATAAACCCTAGTGTGAGGTTTTATGTTAATCTGGCAAGGACCTGGGCAAGGAACTGGCTTGCAGTTACAGGTACCAGAAACTTCGCATTCCTCTGGTGCCCCTGTTTTTGTTACCTCTTTTATCTTTGAGGTTCCCTAAGCACTTTTCCTTAAGTAGAGTCTGTATCTTGCATCTCTTTTAGCTGTAATATGCCATTATTATACTGGAAACTTGTTGATGGGGTGATAAGGAGTTGAGGAATGAAAGTATTCTATAGTCTTATGATTAAATCTCAGTTTTCCATGGATGTGTGTCCCTGGTCTTGACTTTGACAAGGATTTCTTAGCTTTCATTTTTTTTTTTAACTCTTAGGTGAGAGCAGAAGACTTGAGGGGTTAGAGTTGAGCACAAGCCCTTCTCCAAAGTGGAATGAGGCTCTGATAATGTCCTCCCCCCTAGAGAGTAGGCCCTTGTAATGGAGAAGGCTCTTGGTATGTTTCACATGGTTATTCTTGCCTTTAACCTGCCAGAACCAAGAAGGGAGCTTCCTTATCTCTTCACTGTGAGTCCCTGGTGAAGTTCGTGGAGATAGAACCATGAAATTGTGATTCCTACCCCCACCCAAGACAGCAGGCCCCCATAACATAGGGGGCCTTCTCTTCTTTAATAGAAGAATTATTGGAAGCTGAGTGTGGACTAGTTTAAGATTGAGAAACTCTCAAAGTTCACGCTCAGCTTCCAGCAATTCATGTAACTTACCAGGTAAGCGTCTCTATCAGTTTATGGCTCTGAGGGCATCTGCTCCGGGCAGGCAGATCTCAGCTGTAACTCTCTGAATTCATGTCTCTCAATGTTGGGGGATGGTTTTCCAGGCAACTTCTGAAAATTGTTTTGAATTCTCAATTTGTTCAGCTTTTTGTCTTTGCAGGGATTGGAGTGCTGATTTCTGAGCTCTTTTAATGTGAAAGCTGAAACTAAAGTCACCCAATTTATATTTTAAATTATAAATATTTAGTCCTGTGAGGTAGCTATTATTGGTGAGATTTAGAAACTGAGGCTCAGCATTGTCAACTTACTTGCCCAAGCTCCTGTAGCTAGCAACCTGTATTCAGCAGGCTCCATTCTAATTCTGGTCCTTCCTTATTCTAGCTCATTGATAACAATTCCTCTGCATTTTCTTCTGAAAATCGTCATATATAAATGGTGGACATTTTATATCAGGTAGTTAAACTTGCTGCTCAGAGAAATCTAGTTACTTGCTTACTGTGGGTAATTTGTGGCTGTGCTTTTGGCTATTGAAAAAACCAGAAACATGGAGAGAAAGAGAGGAGAGGGAGGCAGGGAGAGAGAGAGAGAGGGAGAGAGAGAACACTAATTCTTAACATATAGAATATATTGTCTTTGAGTCCAAGAAAGAGACTTCATTCTCTATCCTTTCCAATTTCTGTTAATCTGATGCTTAGGACAGATTTTCTGGTCGTCTGCTTATATCAAGGGACTGGGGCAGGAGAAGGGAGGGAAGAAAAGGTGACATGGTTTGAATTCTTCCTCAGTGCCTTACTGTTGTCTGACCTTGGGCACAGAAGCAAACATTCTCTGGGACTCAGTATTCTCATCTATAAAATAATTCAACCTAGTCACAGGCTGGTTATAAGGATCAAGTAAAATAACTTATTTAAAGCATATGATGCTATACCCAGTGTGGGGAGGCTCTGCCCACAGGGCCCCCCCAGCTGCCACAGATGAGAATAAGTCTACCAAGACATGATCTGCTTGGGGAGGAAAGGTGGCAGATCTCTCAAAGGAGAAGGGCCAAGAGTCTTTTCCTCAATGGGCTTTTTACTGGGTTAGTTTACACAAGAATTCAAGTAAAGCTCGTTAATCATTGCCAGACAGTAAGGATCAAACAATGGATAACAAAGAACTCTGAGGGCCTATTCTGAGTCAGGGTCAGGTAGCTAAAGAGCTGTAAAACTTTGAGGAACAAACTTACTTCTTGTTTGGACCCTTATCATTTAATTGAGAGCATTCTAAACAAAGCAGGTTTCACAGGATTTTACATATTCTTTGTTAGGCCTGATTGCCTGGGGAATCCGCCCTTTCCAGCACAGGGCTGCACCACCCTCTGTCATTGTTTCAGGCTTAGGTGGAGCAAGGGAAGTAAGGCAGCCAAGAGTTTAGGAGATTTCTCACAGACAATGAGGACTTAGGCTTTGTCAAAACCAAAGGGTGAGGGTCCATCACCCCCTTTTGCTGTAGCCCCCAAAGTCCTTTCTTGGGGGCCTCCCACATGATTGTGCCTGTGTTAGGTTGTTCCCTCCTTGGGGAATCTTACCTGTCATTGGCTAACTGACCAAGCATGGGGGGTCAGGCAGGGTGAAGTAAAAAGAGCAGAAGCGGCGCTCCTGCCAGGAAGATAAGCTTTTGTCTCCTTGGTGGCTTACGGTCCAAGGTCACTCCCTCAACCTTAGCCTTGGTGGGGGTTACAGCTTCAGATACCAGGCAGGATTGTTCCCAACAACCCAGCACACGTTAATGCCTATTATTGTCATTCATTGATATCAGTCTATATTATCATTCCAGGCCCAAATTTGCATAGTTTCTAGTGAATGGGTTTTTACCAGAAAAATCTACTCCACATAAATATGATCCTGAAGAGATAGATCTCTTATATCACCTTGATCTACTAATTTAACTACTTTTATTCCTTTAGTTTTTAAATCATCCAGTAAATAAGGATTTTCCTGGTTGATCACTGTGTTACTTTGCTAGGTCTGTTACAACAAATTACCACAGACTGAGGGCTTAAACAACAGAAATTTATTTTCTCACAGTTGTGAAGGCTGGATGTCCAAGATCAAAGTGTCAGCAGGGTTGGTTCCTTCTGAGGGCTATGAAAAAAGAGTCTGCTCCATTTTTCTCTCTTGGGCTTGTAGATGGTTGTCTTTGCTCCATGTCTCTTCACAAGGAATCTTCTCTCTGTGGTATCTCTGTGTCTAAAATTCACTTTTTATAAGGGACTCCAATCAGAGTGGATTAGGGCCCATTCTGATGGTCTCACTTTAGCTTGAATACCTCTGTAAGGCAGTATCTCCACATAAGGTCACATTTGGCGTTACTGGGTATTAGGATTCAAAATATAAATTTGGGAAGGGGGGCACAATTCAACTGGTAACAGTTACCTTGCTGATAACTTCTTCCTGCTGCCACATCCATCCCATTTGGCTCTCTACCAGCGCGTTGTTTGCGAGATCTCCAAGTTCCCTGTCAAGCTGAGGCACTTGCTCCATCTACATACTTTTTCCTTTTTTAGATGTTCACCTCTATTTTTTCTCTGTTCTTGGACTACCTTTAATGACTTTTTCTTGATCCATTGAGGGGAAATTTTGTCACTATTTGGCTATTCTTATGTTTTTGCTGTGTTTGTCTTAGTTTTGAACAAATTCCAAAAATAATCCTTTGTAACCTGTAATTTTATCTTCAGGTTATCTTTTGTTTTTCTCCACATCGCTGGAACCATGGCAGAAGATTCTCAGAGTAATTCTGATTAAAGGATATTCATGACCGCTCCAAAAAAGCTATTTTCTTCTCAGGCAGATGGCATTGGTAAGTTTGCATCTCTTAGTACTTTTGGACATAATAGGGAATTCATATATAAAATTGCCTTTGAAATGCTATATATCTGCATACTTAAACATTTTGTTTAGTTTATTTTAATTAAACAAGTATTTATTGAGCATCCACGATGCCGGGGATCTCTGATCTATGAGGTGTGGTTGCTGAGCACCAAAAGCTCCTGGTCCAACAGAGAAGGCATGTGCAGGGACCTAGTGGGTACAGCGTAACAGATGATAGGCCAGACACAAAATGCAATGGGAGGTCATGCTGCTTAGTTCTTTATTTTATTTCATTATAAAGTACTTTGGAGCTTTTTTTTCTGTTGGAGTTTTAGGATCACTACTGACTCAGAGTATTAATGATGGTTTTACTCGACCTCATTGCTTTCTGGTGCTCAGGATATATTTAAAATCCTCAGAGTGGACTGACTACAGGGGCTAGTGGGAATTGGCCTCTGCCTATCTCTTCAGCCTGAGCTTGAGTCCCCCTATCCCTAGCAGAGTGCTTTCCTAAACACGGGTGGTCTTTTAGCTGGCCCACGCTCTACACTTTTTCCCACACCAAGGTCTGACCACAGGCCTCTGCCTGGAACGAATGCCCTCATCAACCCCACTTGGTCAGCACCTCTGCTCCCTACGGCCTTCAGATCAAAGCCACTTCTCTAAAGAGAACTCTCTGGTTCTCCTTTGCCCATCTTGATTAGTTCTTCTGCATTGTCCCACATGCCATCCTGTCCTTACTTTCCCTTCAGAGCCTATACAGTGTTTTTACCTATTTGTGTGACAAGTTCTTTAATGTCTAACACTTCCACTGGATTATAAGACCCACAGGAGCAGGAAGTCCATTTATTTTGCTCATCTCTCCATTCCCAGGACCGTGCCTGGCACGGAGTGGGATATGTTGCAATTTGTGCCTCTAGTCTTTCATGTCCATCTTCACATTCTCCATGTTCACAGCAATGAAGGGTCTCAGCTGGCAGTTACATTCTGGTCCTCTGGCTCCATTCTCCTTCCTTATGGTCCTGATCACATCCTGAGATAATTGGGTCATCTACTTTTATGGTTGGAGACACACTATTTGAAAATTATGTCTGGCTGTAGCTTAGAAATTGTGATCCTGTGCCGATATCTGCCCTCTTTTAATATATGCTAAGTTAAGATAAGCAGACAAAAGTGAGTCACCCGAAGGTAAATTAACTCTTTACGAACAATGTGCCTGTACTGAGAGTACCTGTAACTAAGCATATGGTAGTATTTGTTTGGGATGACGTGAGTCCCAGGTAGCAAATAGTTTTTATCTCATGTCAATTCCAAAAGATTATTGGTGGCCATCTGGAGCATTCTGCTGAAGTTTCTGCATAAGCCCTGCCTTGCTCAGAGTGGGAAGAAAACGCCATACTTGATTAGCAATTTTTGATTGATTGATTTGTCTAATGTGGAGATAAAGAGGAAAGGCAGTAAGGTACAGATGGCCTAGGAATTAGGTTAACTTACTAGAAAATGGAAAAATCTACTCAGTATTTTTAGCAGATGCCAAACAATGTTTTACATCATTATTTTAAATTTCTGCATAATTTACTAATAGTACAATCCTCTCTTTTTAGGGTAGGGTTGTTCGTGTTTTGACAAATATATACAGTCACATAAACACTGGCATCTAATCACGATACACAAGGGTTCCACTGCCCCTCAGCTTCCCCCGTGTCCTTGTAGGGTCAGCTCCTCCCCTCATTCCCAGCTCTAGGTAACTATTGATCTGTTCTCTATTCTTGTAGTTTTGCTTTTGCAAGAATTTATATAGAATGGAATTAAAAGCATATGTCCTTCAGAGTCTGGCTTCTTTCACGCAGCATAATACATTCGAGTGTCATCCGTGTTGCTGCACATGAACAGAATTTTAATGTAACTTTGTAAAAAATGATCAATAAAATAGATTTTCATTTACATATTTAAAATATGCATTGAACAAATAGATGATAATATGCTTTATGAATACAAAGACTATTCATAGCATGGTCTTTCCCCCTTCCAAATCTCTCTCTCTCCCCTTATCTATCATCTTTATATCTGTATCTCAGGGTAAGTTATCATAAAACAAACTTGAGATGAATGCTTAAAGACAGCAGGTTCATAACTGGGGGTGTTTCCATAAAGTTGGTGGCGTTGACGTGAGCCTTGCAGAGCAGCTGAGACCTTCTTTCAGAAAATGCCGGGCATCACTGAGGAGGGATTTGTTTGCTTCCTGGGGGCTCATCAAGCCTTTTTATGAATAGACTGACCTTATGGCTAAGCAGGAAAAAAAAAATAGTCTGTTTGCTGAGAGATATTATCTTTTTTTTTTTTTTTTTAGTGTAACAAACATATTCTAACCATATAGTAGTTGTAAAGTACAACCAAAGGTGCCCTAGGGAATACAATATTAAACAAGACATAGTTTTATCTACTTGATGTATTACTTATACACACCCCCCTTTCCTTTACTCTATCCTCATTTTCCATTTCCTCTCTACCTATCTTGTTTCATAAACAAGAGATAGCTTTAAAAATACATGGAAAATAAATCATTGAAAATGTTAGGACAAAAAGATATTGGTCAGAAAACAATCCAAGGTTAAATTTACCTACCTCTCAGGAGTGTGTGCAAAACGGTTTTATAGAACTGGCAGAGATGGGCCAGAGTTTGGGCTGCATGTGTTCAGCAGACCAGAGTGGGCAGGGAAATGGGGTCAGTTAAAAAATCCAGATTGTGATTGGGAGTAAAGGGGAGAAAAATGTACTTAAACAATCATTAAAATAAAAAAAAAAAAAAAAGGCAATACTGTCATAAAGCTTCCTTACTTATGAAATCTTTAAAAAAAAAAAAAAAATCCAGATTGTCCACAAGGTAAAGGTACACTAGTTGTTTAGATTTTCATTTTGCACCCGTGAAAAATTTCTCCCCTGGCTCTTCACAAAGATTCAGAGAACAACATCCTGGATTCCATCCCAGTAATAAATACAGGAGCAAAATTTGCTCAGTTGCTTCTTACAGCATCCCTCAATGTGAGCCAATATCGAAACAGCAAAGTTCAGGTCTGTCAACTAAATTTGACAACACTCAGAACAGTGCCATCCAGACATGCAGCTCTCAGAAGGTATGATTTGATCCGAGGGTAAAATTTGTTACTTCCAGAGAACAGATGAACAGCATGTCTTGCAGTCAATCCTCCATAAATGTCTAATCTCATAAACAAGATTTTGATAAGATTTGGACAACAAAGAATTTATCTAACAAATAATTAGAATACATCTATATAGTGTTTCTGTTCAGGGCTGATATGTGTATTTTGACACTGATCAGACAGAATATAAGCTTATTTATTAAAAATCATGGAGACCGTGTAAAATGTGTTTAAATAGAGGTTATTCCTCTTTGGCACAAAGGTGCATGTATTCTAATAACAAGGCAACATGCTAAGAGCTCTAAATGTGTCTTGTTATTTTAATATCCTATAGCATTCCTATGTAGTAGTTTCTCTATATTTTTATCCTTATTTTACAGAAAAGCAAGCTAACACTTAGGAGAGTTCAGTGATTTGCTCAGCATTACACAGCTTGTAAGTAACAGAGCCAGGATTCAAAACTAGTTATCTCTGGAATCAGAAACTTCACAAGTCTTTGCTTTTGTTTTTGTTCACTTAAAAAAATTTTAGCACAAAAAATAGGGTATACTATACTGAACATCCATTTTCCATTGCCTTAGCTTATGTTATAAATTATTAGGAACAAAAGTCAGCCCTGGCTGGTGTGGCTCAGTAGATTGAGCATGGCTTGCAAACCAAAAGGTGGCCAGTTTGATTCCCAGTCAGGGCACATGCCTGGGTTGCATGCCAGGTCCCCAGTAGGGGTGAGCGAGAGGCAACCACACATTAGTGTTTCTCTCCCTCTCTTTCTCCCTCCCTTACCCTCTCTCTAAAAATAAATAAATAAAATCTTTAAAAAAATAAAATAAAATCTTTGTTCAAAAAAAAGAAGAAATAAAACTCACACTCCTGCATACTCTCCCCAATCTCATTCTTCTCTTGTCCTCAAGAGACTGCCACCATTCTTGAAATCAGTATCATTCACATGCGTGTCTTTAAAATTATTTATCTACAAGTGTATCCCTGAATAATACATAATACTGTTTTGCATATATCAAAATATTAAATAGTTTATGTCATATTGTGTATATGTTTCTTCCCCTTCCTTTTTTGTTCAACTATATGTACTTTAGATTTATTTATTTTAACAGTTGTAGTTCACACTCATTCATTGTCACTGCTGGGAAACAATGCATTGTAGGGCTTCTGTACATTCTTCTTCTGATGGCAACTCAGGTCATTTTCAGTATTTTGCTGTCACAACAATGTCACCCTGAACATTCTCATACATGTCTCCTGGTATTCATGTTTAAGAGTTTCTTTAGTGCAGTGATTCTTAGTGGATATTTTGGAAAGTTGTGGTAAAGTTTTTGTTTGTTACAGTGAGGGGGGGTGTGCTGCTGGCAATTAGTGGGTGCAGGCAGGAGAAGCTGGATATACTGTGATGTACAATACGCTCTTAACAAAACTTGTCATGATGTCTCATGTGACTTTGGAGTGTCCTGCCTGATCTTCCAGTAAAACATCAGTTTGTAATTACCTGAATCTAGAAAATAACTCTATTTTACATAAAATATAAAGTATTCTGAAAAGCTTTAATCTAATGAGTTTACCAGGAATGTAACTACTACGGAATTAAAAAAAAAACACTTTGTTTGATTTGGAACTTTACCAAATATTCAGCATTTAGGAAAATCACATCCCCAACCACAATTCCATGGGGGCACTTGGGTTGCCCTATGTGAAGTCACCTTAGTAACTGCTGTGTTTATGGTGATTCTCCACAAAAACACGGTCCACTTTTAGTCAAGAGTAAGCATTTTCCATGCAATGGGAGAAAACATTTGCAATTATATATGATTGCAAATCACAATCATAAAGAATTAATGAAAAGAATATATAAAGAACTTCTACAACTCAACAACCATCACCAAATAATCTTATTCAAAAATGGACTAAGGACAATTGGAGTGACATCACTCCAAACAAGATATACATGTGACCAACGAGCGCATGAAAAGATGCTCAGCATCAGTACTCACTGGGCAACACAAATCAAAACCATAGTGAGATACTGTATCATGTTAGGATGGCTGTTATCAAAAAAGCAGAAAATATGTGCTGGTGAGGATGTGGAGAAATTGGAACTCTTTTGCATTGGTGGTAGGAATATAAAATGGTACAGCCACTGTGGAAAAAAGGTATGATGCTTTCTCAAAAAATTAAACATAGAATTACCATATCATCCAACAATTCCACTTCCGGGTATCTACCCAAAAGAACTGAAAACAGGGACTTGAATAGGTATTTGTACATATAGGTTCATAGCATTATTCACAATAGCCAAAAGGTAAAAGCAACTGAAATATACATTTATAGATGAATAAATATACGAAAGATGGTATATACATGTAATGGAATATTATTCAGCCTTGAAAATGAATTCTGACATGCTACAATATGCATAAGCCTTGAAGACATTGTGCTAAATGAAATAAACTAGGGTCAAAGACAAATAATGTGTGATTCCAGTTATATGTGGTACCTAGGGTAGTCAAGTACATAGAGACAAGAAGTAGAAGGATGGTTGCTAAGGCCTGGGGGGGCTGTGGGGGTGGAGAGTTTTTGTTATAGGGTTTGGCATTTCAGATTGGAAAGAGGAAAAAGTTCTGGAGTTGGATGGTAGTGATGTCCTACAACAATGTGAATGTGCTTAATGCCACTGAAAATTGTAAATTTGTTATGTGTATTTTATCACAATAAAAATGCATTTAAAAAAGACAAATCACTTGCATATCAAATATTATTCTATAATAATCTACTTCCTTTAATTAAAGTTAGGTATCATGTTGGTTTTTTAATGACTAAATATCTTTGAAGAATCAAGTGATATCTTAGAATCATTTTTCCTTTTTCATGGGCTTAATTCTCTGCAGAAGAGAATGTTCCTATCTCCCAGGGACATAAGGTTTTTTAAAATTTTATTTTAATTTTATTTACTTTTAGATAAGGAAAGGGAGAGAGAAAGAGGAGAGAAACACTTATCAGTTGCCTCTCTCACTCCCTCAGCTGGGGACCTGGCCTGCGACTCATGTGCCCTGACCAGGTATTGAACTAGCAACCTTTCAGCTCTCAGGCCAGCGCTCAGTCCACTGAGCCACACCAGCCATGGATGAACTTTTCTTATTCTTCTCATCAGTTGCTCAAAATCCTGCCACAATTTAGTTCACTTTGTATCAGATATTTCATTCTCTGATTTAGATTGACCTATTGAAATTATGTGTGTATGTAAGTTATATTATTTATGAATTTCATGTAAGGAAATAAAGAGGGTGTTACAAACTATATATTATCAAAGAACACATCAGGGCTGATAGCGTTGTGAACTGCTGTTCTGGGATAGGTGCTTGGAGTGGAATTTTTAATTGTAGGGCATGCACATCTTTAATTACTGGAAAATGACATTATTTTTATAATAATTTTTAAAAAGATTGTTTTTATTTATCTTTAAAGAGATGGGAAGGGAGGGAGAAAGAGGGATAGAAACATCCATGTTGCCTTGTTATTAGAATGAATGCACCTTTGTGCTGAAGAGGAATACCTACCTTCTGTTTAAACACACCTTACTCAGTCTCCAGGCAAGTGCCCTGACTGGGAATCAAACCAGTGACCTTTTGCTTTATGGGATGATGCCTAACCAACTGAGCCACACTAGCCAGGGCTATTTTTATAGTAATTTTAAGAAGTTATGACCCCAGAAATATTTTAGCAGTCCTGTTTACTGCTCCACATTCTCTCCAGCACTTGGTATCATCATATTTCTAAATTTCTGCCAATCTCTGAGTATGATGTAAATTAGATTCCAATTTTATTTAACTATGAAAAGTCAATTGACTCAGCCTCCATTGACTGAATTGTTCATTCTTCATAATTTACAAATTCATGGCTATTATATATTGAATTTCTCTACATATGTAGATTTGTTTCTGAGATTTCTATTGTTTTATTCTATTTGTGTATTCCACCAAAAGATCCATCTGTCTAAATTACTATAGCATTGTAATAAGTCTTTAGAAAACTTAGAATTTTTTAAATCCTAATATATATTACCTCCAAAAGAAGTTTAGTATTTAGCAGTGTAGCTTTATGTGAGCCAAATTAGTTATAAATTAGGACAAATTAGTTATAAATTACACACCCAGGTAAATAATTATTTAAATTTTGAATAAAAGTGTTGAATGTAATCCAAATAAGTGAAATCAAATCTGTCAAATATAATAATTTTTATTTTAGAACAGTGGTATCAGCTTTTTTTTTTTTTGATTTGGCAACGATGACCAAATTGTCTACCAAGACTACTTTTAGTAGTTATTATAACAAGATCAATGTGTACAGATGTACTGTTCACTTCATGCTCTCAATGGTCTATAGACAGGCAGCCAACCTATCCATTTATATAGATAAAAATGAAAAAAAAAGACACACACATGTAATTTCATTGTTCAAAACTACCATTGATCTTTCCAGAATATAGCTCCTGATGACAGTGGCAAGGGCCATTTGCTCAGCCTGTGCCCTTGATGTCACCAGTCTAGAGACAGCTGCATATCACCAGCTGTGTCAGTTGCTTTCAGGAAAGTAAATTATAAAAAGGACCTGCTTCCTTCTGGCTAACACAGTGTCTGGCCCACAGCTGGATGACAGAACAGGAGCACTAGACTTATTCACTTGGCTCATTGACTCGTACAGGGCACAACTTAAGAGGATGAAGACCAGATCATACATTTCAGAAGAAAATGTCAACCATAATAGCTGAGGTGTGTATGCATCAAGACGAATATAATTAAACTTCTCAGCCCTGGCTGGTGTAGCTCAGTGGATTGAGCACGGGCCTATGAACCAAAGGATTGTGGTTCGATTCCCAGTCAGGGCAAATGCCTGAGTTGCGGGCCAGTTCCCAGTGGGGGATGCACAAGAGGCAACCATACATTGATATTTCTCTCCCTCTCTCCTTCCCTTCCCTCTAAAGATAAATAAATACAAAATTAAAAAAAGATTAAAAAATAATTAAAAATTAAACTTCTCAATGAACAAGATCAGGACCAGAAGATTCCTATCATACTAACAGGCAAGCATTAAAAATGCATTTCCACCTTGATCCAAAAAAGTCTTGAGCTGTTAGAGGCAGTCATGTCCCTTCCCTAAAGAAAGCTGAGAGCCAGAGAAAAATATAGATTTACACCAGCAATATTAATGCAAGGCTGGGAAAGGAGCCTCCAATGTGCAGTAAGGATGAAGAGGGCCAATGTGAAGCTTCTAAAGTGGTTAGCCTTGATAATATCCCACTAATGTGGAGCAGGAGGTTGTCAACACAATTCTAATCAGGGATCATGGATTAGCTTTCTCTCCTACTCTCACAAGTCATTTGCACCCAGTGTTAGCCAAGTATATAATCCTTCTTCTTGAGAAGTCAGGTGGGAAACAGAGGTGATAACCATATGCTGATTTTTTTTCATAATTATGTGTGATTCCTACAATTGATAGTAAGAAAAGAGCTGGTGATGAGCAGCCTCTGGGCAGATGATGATCAGTTAGTTTGTTGTAACTGGTGTGGTTATCATGGTTTGCTCATGCTTATCCAGAGAGGTGATAAGTAATGCTGTTTGAAGACAAAAGGAATGATGCTCAATGTCCCTTGAACAAAGTCCTATACATATAGAGAGTGTCACAGTGCTAATAAGGTGCAATGCCTTTCCAAAGGGAGTGCATGTCTGGGCCTTTTGGTGTCTGAAATATATTTTATTTAATGAGAATATAATAAATAAATAAATACATAAATGAACACCTGACTCTCTACCACCTTGCCTCCTAGGGCTCATCTGTTAATGCTGTCTTCTCTCATAAGATATCACACTTTGAGTGAAGTTGGGCAAAAATTACCTAGTGAAAACTTTCTCACAGTGTAATTTCAAGGATTTTATCATGTAGTCCACAAACATTTGGGCAGTTTCAGAAGAAAAATTAATAAGGGATAGATCCCTTTTTCATTTGTGAAAAATATGTATATCACAAAAACAAAATGTGTGATTTGTGATTTTTCTTAGAAATCCTGTCACTTTATGATTCATTAAAACCCATTTCTCCTCAGCCTTTTGGCTAAGATCAAGTGTAGAATTCATTGAAACCTTGAAGGCTGCCCGAGTGTCACAAGGAATGAGCTCCTCAGTCCGTCTTGGCCAACACACCGTTCAGGGAGTGAAGTTATCTTGCTGCTGCTGCTTCATAGTGTTTGTGGTTTTTAAGGTTCTTACATTTGGCTGTTATGCTGTTTTTTGGGTCATGTTAAGTTGTGTGTATCCTAAATGCACAAAAATAGATGAGTGATTCATAATGATTCATTGGGATGTAACATAGTATGAAGAGGCTTCCAGTTTCAGTTCTAATATGTAAAGAACCAGAAAATTGTCACTGTCATCCTTAAAAAAGGAAAAGCTGGCAAATGAAAACTTGATGATTTTCCTTGGTTGTAAGAGGTTTGGGGGAGGGAGTGAGGAGATTGTGATCAAGGGGTACAAAGTTCTGTTATGCCAGATGAATAAATTCTGGAGATCTAATGTACAGCAATATGACTATGGATAATAATACTGAATTGTATCCTTGAAATTTGCTGAAAGGGTAGAACTAAAGCTGTTTTTTTATACACACAGGAAATGGCAACCCTGTGAGGTGGTGGACACGTTAACTAGCTTGAGTGTGGTGCTCATCTCACAATGTATACACATATCAAACCATCTGCTTCTTTGTCTTAAATGTATAAAATCTCTATTTGTCAATTATATCTTAATGAAGGTGGAAAAAATAAAATAAGGTATCAAGGCTGGCAAAAACCTAGATGAATTTTAAATGCATGTTACTAAGTGAAAGATGCTAGTCTGAAAAGTCTACACACTGCGTTCTTGATGACATTCTGGAAAAAGTCAAAACTGTAAGACAGTAAATAGACCACGGCGGTGAGGGACTGACGGGGGAGCAGCATTGAGCAGGTGAAGCATGAGGACATTTTTAGGGTGGTGAAAATATTCTGTATGGTATTATAATGATGGCCACATGATACCGTACATTTGTCTGAACTCATAAAGCTTTACATTACATACAAAGAGTGAATCTTAATATATGCAAATCTAAAAATTCATTTACAGTTTAAGGGATCTCAGAGTAGATGAAGATTTTTAAA
This sequence comes from Tonatia bakeri, assembly GCA_004024845.1. Lineage (NCBI taxonomy): Eukaryota > Metazoa > Chordata > Mammalia > Chiroptera > Phyllostomidae > Tonatia > Tonatia bakeri. The sequence goes on along the minus strand of PVIA01000235.1, from coordinate 138,576 downwards.
AAAGAATCTGTTTTGCAAGCATATGAAACAACCTCAATGACAGAGGCAAGGGGAAGAGGTGCTGATTTAAGTAGCTGGAAGTTAGTAGAATCTGTAAAATTAAAGGGAAAAATATGTATATAAGCACTGTATTCCAGCTGGTGATGTTTTTTCCCACAATGATTCAGATGAAAAATTCTGAAGCCACTGTACATGTGTACTGGAGCCAACCAGTTAAGTAAATGGATGGTGAGTGTGGGAGCCAGCATTTTCAACTGTTGAAATGAGAGGCTACAGAGAAGCAAGAGGAGGATGCTCTCACGATCCATGTGGCTTTGGATCAGAGTTGGAGACACCTGCATGAACTCTAGCATAATTGCAGGTGGATGCACATAAGAATAGTAGAGCACACATACAAATACTCCCCCCTCTGTTAGGTGAGAAGGCCTGGAAGCAATGGCACCCCAGTAGCAATGAGCACTCTCAGTGGCTTCAAATACCACTCTCCAATAAGAGGAATTACAGCTTCAGAGCGAGTGGCTGCTTCTAAGTTGGAGTGAGAAATATGTAAGATGGTTCTTCAGCATCTTGTAGTGGCCAGAAAATAAGGACTTGCTTAAAGAAACCACAATCAAAGGAGCATGTTGAAGGATACAGGAGCCAACTAAAAGATCTCTCAGTGGCCCAAGTTGGAACAACAACAATAAATAGTACTGAGTTATCACTCAAAGTATAAAATAATTAATCATGAGCCCATTCTGATATAAATAAATAAATGAGAAAAGAAATAAATAGGAGAGAATAAACAATCTCCTGTGCAAAAGAATTCCAAATAATTTATGTAGGTAGTCTACCCTCAAGGAAATGGAACATTTCTTAAGAAGTTCTTATGTCTTAAATATGGGCCATGCAAGGTGACTTCTTTCTAAAGAGTACATCAGGGAAAGTGGAGAGAAAAAAGTAACTTTACAGTAGAAACTCCTGGAAACACTACCTTAGCCAGATGATCAAAGTTAACATCAACAGTGATACGTCATGTTAACAGCATAAATTTAAAAAAAAATTATTTATTTTTAGAAAGAGGGGAAGGGAGGGAGAAAGAGAGGGAGAGAAGCATCGATGTGGGAGAGAAACATCAAACACCCTAACCAGGGACTGAACCTGCAACCCATGCATGTGCCCTAACCAGGAATTGAACTGGCGACCTTTCCTTTGGTGGGGCAATGCCTAACCAACTGAGCCACACCAGTCAGGTCAATAGCATGAATTGTTGATAGGGTGTGATAAGAATAACTCTTTACCTCCATGCACTTTCTCCTGGAAACCAATAACCTTGACCTAATCATAAGAAACACATCAAACCCCAATAGAAGGACATTTTCCAAACTACTGAAGGGGACTTCTCAAAATTGCCAAGGTCATCAGAAACAAGCAAAGTCTGAGAAATTGTCACAGACAAAAGGAGCCTAAGAGACATGACAACTAAATGTAATGTGGCAAAAGTTGTGGAAATTTAAATAAAGTATGAACTTCAGTTAATAATAATGAATTGATATTGCTTCATTAGTTGAGACAAATGTACTATTAAAATGGAAGATGTGAGCAATAGGGGAGATTGGGTATGTTGTAAATCCAAACTCTGAACAGTCTTCACAACTTTTCTCTAAATGTAAAACTGTTCTTAGGAAATATTGAAAAGATTACTGAAATAGTAATAAAAACAATGATAGAAGTACTATAACTCAGCATAATGTTATAAAAATAAAGAGTGACCAAGATTCTATGAGTCCAGCGACTCTGGAAAGAAACTGCAAAGGAAAGGGTCACAGGCAGTTTGCTTACGTGGAAAGGCGGGTGTGTGAGAGCAGGAGCCAGTCCCCCGTGCTCTGTGCACTGTCTGTCCCAAGTTGTGGTGTGAAGCCGTCACAGCTTGTGTGTTGTTTGCAAACAAAAGCCCATGACCTTTTCGCTAAATTAATTGAATTTTTAAAGAACAAGAACAAATTATTTTCTTCTAGTCTGGTGGTGTATGGATCTTATTTTTAAGGCAGGAAAAAAAAAGCTAAAATTACAGAGGATCATTCAAGCCTGCATCCCTGAGAGCAAAAACAGGTGCCAGTCACACCATTGCTGAGAATCATGTAAGCCAGTTGCTAAAGGAGTGACAAATCTTAAACTCACACACAGAAAGCAGAACAAACTACTGGCAAGTTTGTTTCCTTAGAAGACACTCAAGGCTGTCATAGGTTCTCAGAGGATAACACATGGAATCACTGCTATTCTCTCACATGTAACCTTATAGGTTTCTTATGTAAGAAACCTTACCTTTACCTTATAGTTGCACAGAACCACTGATATGCTGAGTAGAAATGGATTCTTGGCCTATATATGTTATACATGAAGGAGGCGCGTCCAACATTTTTTTCTATTGATTACTAAAAACTCACGTCATGGAAGACATAGTTTAAAAAAAATTCACCATTTCTTTGTGAACCCCGCTAAAGGCTGCAATGTGTGTTGGAGTAAGCCCCAGGGAGTGTTCATAGGGGCTGCAGCCAGATTAGACATCGGCCTTGAATTAATGGAGGTCACACTTAGATGTCAACCAGAGCTTTAGCCACTGATAGCCTTTTGTACTATTTCCTTTAACCTTGATTCAAGGTTGGAGAAAATCACATAAACTGTGCATAATAAACTCATGGCGACTTCAAGTTTGTGTCTTTGCAGCAGGCTGTGTGATGGGATAGGCAGGAAGAGTGTTCACCTGTTCCTAACATATGCTGTTTGTAGAGAGAAAGGTGCTCATGGGAGCTTGTTGGCTTTTGTTTTTGTTATATTGCTTAATTGGTTTTAAAAAGGTAATCTTTGAATATGGTGAAAAATTTAAAGGTCCAAAAGGGAATCTAGAGAAAGTATGGATTCATCTCACTCTAGAGTCTTTCCTAAGAACAATCACGGCTACTGGTTTCTTCCTTTAAGTTGCTGGCTTGATGGATAAAATAAAGGCTTGATATTGTGACAGCTTGTTAAGTGTATCAGTTGGAACACATGCCTTTATTGCAGTTTCCTCCTGAAGCCTCTCAGAATTAAAAATACAGGAATTAAAAAGGCATGCACAAAAAGGACAGAGCGAATGAGAAAGGAAATAGCAGTAATAAAACTTTTGCAAACTAGAGAGCAGACAAATGATTGATAGCGAATTTGTCCTGAGCTAACAATGGAGGAAGCCTAGAAATAAGACTGTTAGCTCCGTGGGGCTTTAGAACCTCAGAAAGGGGGGTTGCAGGCCCACAGGAAAGGGGGAGTGCTGGTGCAGCTGAAAGTGGAAAGTCCTACCTGAGATGTAGTTAGGTCAGATTTCCTCCCAAATCTCTGCTGTCAGGTGAACTGTCTGCCAACCTGGAAGCTAGATTAGGGGTTTACTTCTTGGAGAGTTGAACCAGAGAGATCTGGGCTCAGGAGTTTCAGACCCAGCTATGGTTAGAGGGTCTTACTGAATAGAGGAAAAAGTAGAAACATACGTACATTGAATGATGAGACAACTCCACTTTCTTCCTCCCTTGGCTTTCTGGAAGGCTGCCAGTCAAGATCCTCCTCCAGGGAGGCAAAAGGGAGATCATCTCTTATAAGCATGGAGTGATGAAGAGAAAAGATACCCTAAACTGGATAGCTTGGAAGCTCTCAACAAAACAACCACCTCTTGCCCTGGCCAATGGTTCAGTTGGTTGGAGAATCATCCCCTACACCAAAAGGTTGTGGGTTCAGGACACATATCTAGATTGTATGTTGGGTCCCCAGTTGGGGCAAACGATAAATGCTTATCTCTTACATAGATCTCTCTCTTTCTCTGCCTTTCTCTCCATCTAAAGTCAATAAACATATCCTCCGTGAATATTTAAAAACAAAATGGATAAACAAAAACTTCTCAACTACTCAGAGTGTCATAGTCCAAAACTCTACTCAGGAACACACAAATTCTCTTTAGCTTAGTTGTGCCTCACTGTTGAGCATCACCAAGCCCTATCATGAAAGGTACAATGTAGCAGAAAAAAAGAATCTCAGAGAAAGCAGAAACAACATTTGCAAGAGAAGTGATGCTTAGAAAACTTTTATTTATATCCATGGAGACATAAGAGCAAATGTTGTACTGTGAAATAGAGACAGGATGCTGTTACAAAGGAATATTAGATAAGAAATAACAAGCATTTGGGAGTTAAAAATATGAGGAAAGTTGAAAAAATCAATATAAATTTTGGAAGATGGTGTTGAGAGACTATCTCACAGAGTAAAAAGATAAAAAGGAACAAGAAATATAGGGAATCAGTTTGGTAAGGTTTGACAGCTGAAAAATAGGAAAGGTCAGAGAAAATGGTTGGAGGAATGTATTAGAGAAGCATTTTAATAAAATTCCCCATATCTGATGTGTATGAGTTTTCACATTGAAAAAACAGACAGAGTAACTATTTCCGTGGATTTTTTAAAAATAAAAAGTCAAAGATTCATCATCACATAATTATAGAACAAAGAGAGGATGCTACAAGGGGGATGGGGAGAGAGAAGAAGAAGGAGGAGGAGGAGGAGGAGGAGGAGGAAGAGGGAGAGAGGAGGGGGAAGGAAGAGGAGGGGCAGGAGTAAGAGGAGAGGGAGGAGGGGAAAAGGGGAGGAGATGAGGAAGTTATATACAAAATATCAGGAATTCTGATTATTCAACTAACATCTTTCAACAACAACCTGGAAGCTAGATGACAACAGAATCAGTGACTTCAAAATTCTGAGAGAATTTCCATTTAACAGTTTCCATTGCTGACCAAATTATTAATAGATGTTAATGTGGAATGAATATAACTTAGATATAAAAAGTGTCACATGTTTTATCTCTATGCCCATTTGCCTACTTGCTTAAGAAGTTACTGGAAAATGAACCTTGTAGACGCAAAGGAGTAAATGAAAAAAAGAAGACAAAAACATGATCCAACAAAGCAGGGGATCTCATCATGGGCAAAAGATGAAGGAAACCCTGTAGGATGATGGTGACTAGAGCTCCCAGGGAGGAATAAGAGTCAGGAGTCCCGTCTGGTTGGAGCAGGGGAAGGAAGGGCTCAGAGGGGCATGGGGTGTTACCAACAGGATGAAATGTACTGTGACAGGACATACACACCTGGTAGAGAACTTGGAAGTGAATTGGTGATGGGTGTTCAGAAAGCAAAGCAAACAAGAGAATAGTAAAAATAAACAGTATTCAAGAAAGGATCATCTAGCTCAACTATGAATAATAGTCATGTAGTGAAAATATGGTAAGTAATAAAATACATTTTAACCACAGCATAATAAATCTCCATTTGGAAGAATGGAAGAGGGGTAGCCTCTGTGTCTTTCAAGGCAGGGACACTGGCATCAGAAGAGCTAAATTCTCACCAGTTGCTGTGACAGTTCAAGAGAAAATATTTAAAAACTGAAAAAAAAATCAAAATCTATAAGCACCTTCTTTAGAAAGTCAGAGGTTAAGTACCAGGAGGGGTGGGAAAAGCCAGTGAAAGTAGTTGAAAGATGTTACCTCTAGGAAGTGCTAATTAAAGATATTGTGGAGTGGAGAGAGATTTGTTCTTTTTAAATTTTGTTTTGTCTTAAGGTATGTAGAGTTCTTTGACTTTTTCAACAATCAATCAATAAACAAATAAATAAAATGAGGTAATTCAACTAATGGAAAAATTGATATGTACTGGTAACTTCAACAGATTGGCCTGAAGTGGTGTTTGTCTCTCAAGGACCTATTTAGATCTTGAGTAGCTTGAAATAGCACCCTAAGGTACAATATCATAATTTTAAGGTTGGAAAATCAGACATCATGATTTTCCAAAAAGATTTAACTTAGTACAAATGATTTAATCATTGAAAGCCATCTCTTTCCCATCATTGGCTGATTTTCTTTTTAGCTGACAAGAAGTGACTCAGTGACACATTCTTTGAGATTATGTACAAAGGCTGCAACAAACGTCAACAATTAAGGGGCACTGAGTCCAGTTGCAGCATAGATCCGGAACTCATTTGCCACCACCCCAAGTTGCGGTGCTCAGCCTTTTAGTTTGGTCTTTTGTTGTCTTGATGTCTAGCATAATGTGGGAAACAGTTTTCAGTGAGAAATCTTTCTGTAACTTCTCTGTCCCCCTTTGATCCAATTATTACCATTTCTCTTCAAAACAAGCAAATGTTGGCCATTGCCATTCCTGATGACCTACGAGTGACAATTAGAACTGAGATCTCTGGGAGAAGGCAAGTGCACACAAACTGAGAGGATGAAGAATTTGGCTGACCCTTTCATTGTTAAGCTGGGTAACCTGGCTAAGCACAAGATTGTAAACAATATTATCTCACCCTGTGATAGGAAATAATATTATCAATGTGAAATGTATTTTAATTGTGGAAAAGTTTGTGGTAATTTTTAAATTTTACTAAACACTGTTACTTCAAATGTTGAGCAAATGTACCCATTAGAAGGTCTATGCTGGCTGGCATTCAGTCAGTAGAAACACTGCATCCTATTGGCCAGCATCCTTTCTCATGTTTTTTGATGCCAAGGAATGGCAATGGCCAGCATTTGTCTGTTCTGACTGGTTGCTGGCTTGGAGCCCTGTGTTTTCCTTTGTGTTGTTGTTTTTTCCATGGTTAATATACACTTAGTTCTAGTAGAGGGGCTCCCACCAATAGGTCAGAGTTTATTTATCAGCATCACCTGTCCATTTATACAGTCAAAACAATATCCCCTCCCACTTCTGTTAAGCGCCAAGGTCTTCAGTGGTGATGCAGAAATAGAGATAGCAGTGGCTTCTTTCCTGCTTGGAAACTTTACAAATTATTTCTCCCTCCACCCCCACGTTCCCTTCACTTGGTAGTTATATTAAGTCTCTAAGGAAATGAAAAGCCAGTCTTCTTTGAAATTCAGATTGGGGAATCTTCTGCTATGCGCTAACAGCTCTTCCTTCCTTTTCTGAATGATTCAGACTCTCTAGTCCTCTACTGAAGGCTTGAGAAGGAGGCAACAGAGAATTGTACATCTGGTTTATCCTTCAGAGACTTGGCCATCAGAGGCTCCACGTGTAATAATTCTATATATGAAAACAAATGAAATTCTGCTTGCTTAAGCTCAGCAGAGCTGTAAAGTGGTAAAAACTAAGAAGATGTAGGGTTTGGTGTGCTGACGGCTTAGTGCCTGGTGAAGTGGCCAAGTGCCTAGAAGGAAGGTGGGTGCTGACCTGTGCAGAGGAAGGGAGATACGTTAGAGTGATGGTAGAAAGACAATACAATGTTCAAGTAGTTGAATACCTAGTATGTAAGGGAAAGTCAAGCTGTCTTTTTCAGCCTGGCTCCAGAAGGCAGAAGCAGGTCTTCCAGGTGGACCTATACTCAGTGGAAAGCATAGTCTTGCTGGGAGCATGGTCAGGCCGCCAGGGGCTGCATCCCAGGATCTGTGGCTGCATACTGGCCATGTCACTTTGATGTTGGACAAGTTATTTAAACTATCTGGATTCCAGTGTCCACATCTATCCATTGGGGTAATATTAGTATCTGCCTCATAAAATTTTTCTAAAGTTGAAGTCAGTTAACATCTACATAACATTTAGAACAGTGGCGGGCCTTTAGTAGGCATTCTCGTATTATGGGACTTATACGTAATCCTTATGGAGAGGTAGCATGCAACACAATTTATGGGAGGTGTTCTGACATTTTCTGCTCTGAAAAGTTTGCTCTCATTGTAGGGCTCAGTCGGACCTGGCTAACAGCTTCATGGGGACATGGGGATGGAAGGATTTGTGCAAAATGCAAGAAGTAGGATTAAAGAACTTTTACAGTCTTTTCCATTTGCATTTGAGGTGCTCAAGTCTGAGCCATGTGGTCTTATGCTGGATACCTACCTGGGCTTGGAGTGCTGGCTTTCAGACTGTCCCTTGCTCAGAGCCACTATCAGAGTTTCAGCTAGAGCTGCTCCTCACGTGCATGGGCATCGTGAGATCCAGACCCTACGTGCTTTGTTCAACCACATGGTAGAAAGCAGATGCTGGAATGGAAAACAACAACAATGGCATTTCTCCTTCAGTTCACACTCGAAGCAGAGTTTACTGGTGTCCTCTGGATAATGAGAAACTCCACATTTCAGGATGAAATCCATATTTGGAAAACAGCAAAAATCAAAAGCTTTGAGCAAGCTTCACAGGAAGAAACTGTGTGTCTCTTGGTACTAGGAGGCAGAAAGTTGAGAAGTACGATGCATTCTGACATAATTGACTCCCAGGCACAAACCCACAGTGTCTGCTGGCTCTGTCTCTGGTGTGCCCTGCTGCTCGAGGTGGGAAATGCTCTCTCCACAGAGCAACGGGCCGCCTGTGGGTGCTGGGCTCACTCAGTGACTGTGTTCAAAGACATTTTATGTAAGGATACAACACACTAAAATAACCATGTGACACCAAGTGTTGGGAGTGTTGTTGTTTTTTTTTAATTTTTAATGCAAAACCTACGTTTCAATGTTATGGAAAACTTTTAGAACAGAAGCAAACATCCCATGAAATATCACTGCTCTTATACAAGTCCTATGATTTGTCTTTATTCTCAATTTTTCCTGTGGTTATATATTTTTGCACAGTTGTAATCAGCCTTTTTCCTTAAAATTATAACAGGAATTTCTCCAAGTTTGAAACTAGTCTTATCATCTAAATTTTTTAAAAAGTTACTCAATACTACCTTATTTGCATTCACTATATTTTAAATGACTAATCACATACTCTTGGACTTTGAGTTGTCACCAGTTTTGCACTTTGGTAACATTCATAGTTTTAGCTCTTCCTGTTTTTTTTTTTTTTTAAATCATTTACTTAAGTGGGATTCCTGAGTTAAAGAGTATGATTATTTTCATTACTATTTACTCTTTTTTTACATACATAAAAGCAATGCCCTTTCAATGAAATATTGTGGAATTGATTGACCACATATGTTTACCTCTGCTTTCTGCTGAGACCTCACTAAACGGGATGAGGGAAAGGAGGACAGTCCATGTGTGCAGGGCCCACGGTCGAGACTGTACTGAGCGGCGTAGCCACAGCCTGCCGGGTAAAGTGCGTGTGAGGCCCTGATGACATGTGCAGAGATGGGGAGGAGCCCGCCCACCAGAAAAAGCAGAACACGGGAAAGAAGAGGCCATTACAGAACATGGCTCAGTTACTCCACCTCTCCCGACATTGAATGTTGTGAGGCTTAATTTTACGTGTCAGCTTTACTAGATAGACCATGGCGAACCCAAATATGTGGCTAAACATGATTTTTGGGTATGTCAGTGAGGATGTTTCTGGAAGAAATTAGTATCTAAATCAGTAGACTGAGTGTGAAATAATAGAAAAGAATAATAAGTGTAAATATACGTTGGTCTCTGTTCCTGACTCCTGGCACAGAGCTCTTGAAACCCTTGTAAATGGCTGAGCACCGAGAGCACCAGATGGGGGACCATTTCTTGTTCCTATGAGGTGACTGTGGGAGGTCTGTGGATGGAGGGCTATCACCAGACAGGCCCAGCCATGATTAGAACATTGGAATTTTCAGCCCCAGTCCCCATTCTCCAGGGAGAGGGGAGAGGGGAGAAGGGCTGGAAACAGAGTAGGAAATCATTGATCACACCTATGTGAGGAAGCCTCCCTAAAATCCTGACTGTAGGGGGTGGGAGGGGCTTTCAGATTAGGGAATGCTGGAAGGGTGATGCACCCCAACTCCAGGGGAAGAAAGGCCCCTGAGTTTGAGCTCCTCCCAGACTTCTTTCTATGTATCTCTTTATCCCAATGTTCATTTGTTTATTCTTTATCCTACCCTTTAATAAACTGGTCAGCATCTGTGGTGTTTCCCTGAGTTCTGTGAGCTGCTCCAGCAAACTAGTGACCCCAAGGAGGGAGCTGTGGGAACCTCTGATTTGAAGCCCATTGATCAGAAGCACAGGGGACAGTTGTACTTGTCATCTGATGAGGATGGGAGCTGGGAGCAGTCTTGTGGGACTGAGCCCTTACTCTGTGGGTTGTGCTTCTTTCTCCAGGTAGACAGTGTCAGAACTGAGTTGCACTGTAGGGCCCCAGCTGGTGTTGTGGAGAACTACTTGGTGTAGGGAAACACCCACAGACTCGGTGACCAGAATGTTGTGGGCGTTCTGTAAGAGGAGTAGAGAAGAGACACATAGAAAGACAGACTTTTTTCTACCTCCAGGGGCGGGGGGAGTGGGTAATTTTTCTAACTCTGAGTAAAGCAGATTGCTTCCCCAATGGGGATAGGCAGTGTCAGATTTGTTGAGGGCCTGAAAAAACAAAAAGGTGGGGGAAAGGAGAATCTGTTTTGGGCCTGACAGCTTGAGCTGGAACATCAGTCTCCTGCCCTAGGACCAGGACTTAGACATTGTCCCTCTGGTCCTCAGAACTACACCACTGACTTTCCTGAGTGTCCGCCTTGCAGACAGCAGGTTGTGGGACTTAGCTTCTATAATTACAGAAGCTGATTCCTTATAATAAATCTCTTTATATGTTATACAGCATATATAATATATAAAGAATATATATAATATGTAAAGAAATTTAATATGTAAAAAAAGAAAAATCTCTCTATATTTTATCTATCATCTATCTATTTACCTAAATATCTGTCCATCCTATTGATTCCGTTTCTCTTTTTCGTGCTATAAAAAATGACCACCCATGTGCATGCCAACTCCCTAGGACAGATTCCTGAGCGGACTACAGGGTCATGATGTTCAAGGGTTTTCTCAAGGCTCTGAGCACATGCTGTCAAGTTGTCTTGATGAAGGGCCCCCTGCTCACATCCCTGCATGCTGAGAGTCTGGTGTCCGAGCCCTGGACTGGCACTGTCTCACACGAGGGCACTGGCGCCACCAGACCCTGTCATTTCCCTGTTCTCCTCACTGTGGAGTCTTCACCTTTGCCTGCCCCGTGGCATCTGTCCAGTGCCTTTTGTTTCTATCACGTCTCAGATAACCTGCCTCTCTTCCTTGTTTCCAAAATGTACTTCATCAGGAGTGCTCTTACATAATCTATCTGTATGATTTGGGGAAAATCACTTAAATTCACTAGAAACCAGTTCCCTCATTTGCAAAGTGAGAGAATTTTACACATAATGTATAAGGTCCTCTCAGTTATGGCTTTATTTAATATGTTGAATAATTGAAATAACCTAATAGTTCAACAACAAACTTTGGTTAAATAAATTACAATATATCCAGATGGTGGAATAACCAAACATTAATTTTTAAATATATTTTATTGAGTAAGCTATTACAGTTGTCCCACTTTTTTCTCCCTTTTATCCCCCTCTGCCCTGTACACTCCCTCCCACCATCATTCCCCCACCTTAGTCCACGTCCATGGGTCATACATATAAGTTCTTTGGCTTCTCCATTTCCCATACTATTCTTAATCTTCCTCTGTCTATTTTGTACCTACCATTTATGTTTCTTATTCCCTGTACATTTTCCTCCATTCTCCCCAATACCCCTTCCCGCTGATAGCCCTCCTTGTGATCTCTATTTCTGTGAATCTGTTCCTGTTCTACTTGTTTGCTTAGTTCATTTTTGTTTTTGTTCTTTTAGGTTCAGTTGTTGATAGTTGTGAGTTTGTTGTTATTTTACTGTTCATATTTTTGATCTTCTTCTTTTTCTTAAATAAGTCCCTTTAACATTTCATATAATAATGGTGTGGTGATGATGAACTCCTTTAACTTGACCTTATCTGGGAAGCACTTTATCTACCCTTCCATTCTAAAGGATAGCTTTGCTGGATAGAGCAATCTTGACTTTCTTGACTTTGAATACTTCTTTCCAGCCCCTTCTTGACTGCAAGGTTTCTTGTGAGAAATCAGCTGATAGTCTTATCAGAACTCCTCTATAGGCAACTGTCTATTTTTCTCTTGCTGCTTTTAGGATTCTCTCCTCATCCTTATTTTTAATGTACTTTTATTATTTTTCATGGGAATGACTCATGTTATCACATTCAGTGAAGGTAGAATGGCACTGTACTATTCCAGATATATTCATGTGAATCTTAACATACAGAGTTTAAAAGAAACATAGCACAAAGCTAACAGTGGTTCTCTATATGATTGTGTTATTGGTAATACATAGAAAAATGCATTTTTTAATTGTTAAGTAGGGTCATCTTCAGCTTCTTGGCCTTTGTGCTGCTTTTCTTGACCCCCATCCAGGATCAGGGCCCATTGCCATGCTCCTGTCACACCTAGAACAAGCCTTCATTCCAGCACACATTATTACCCTGCACTGCAATTGTGAGCCAACATGTCTGCTTCCCACTGAATTCTGCGCCTCCAGACAGCAGAGTCCTTGTCTTGTCTGTTGATGTAGCATGATGCCTGGCACTTAGAACATGCGAGACATATGTTAGCTGAATGTTTAATAAATCTGTCAGTGAAATAATTTCTGTTGAAGCTATAGACCAACTCACTCAGATTTAATTCTGAGGCTTACTATTGCCTATTACTTTTCAGTTTCTATGGTAAGTAATATGAGCATCTCAGATGATATTTTCTCCTAAATGCTTTGTCAACAACCAGGGTGAATTGCTCCCAGGGGACAGGGCTGCCTGAATGAATGGGTAGGAAATCCCCTTTGAGGATGTGGAGGCATCAGACAACCACACCTAGTGGCACCAATCACCCACACGCACCTCTGTCCCCCATTACTGGGGTCCCTTGCTTACCATTCAACTTTCAAGTTGTAATCTGCCTTCTTGTGGAAATGCCAAAACGAAGTGAAAGTGCTCAGTGGGCTAGAGAACATGAGAGAGTGTTCGCGTTAGCAGATGCGTGTCTTTGGGTAAATGAACCAGTTGGCAAAATTTTGTGAGCTCAGCCTTTCCGAACTCAATTAACTTTGGAACACTGAGGAAACTGGATTCGGGGATCTGCAAGACTGAGGGTGAGATTTTGGATTTTGGTGACTTAAATGGGGTACTGCCACCCCGTGAAACCTCTCAACATGCTTTATACTTAGGACTTCGTCTATCTCATTTTGAGCAACAGTGGAGAAGTGGAGGGCTCATTGTCAGCACTGCTACAGAGAGACTATCCAAGAGAGAAGGGAAGCTGCCTAGCGGGACTTGGGGCACAACTGAAGAACTTTGAACAAACCTTATGTTTCAGTGCAAGAATGTTTTTCATCTGGATTGATTCTACACATGCAGGTTAAATCGTGTAATGATCTATTAAGTTACACATAAGGGGGAAAGGTATTAATCTGTATCTATCCATTTACTCTCTAAATTGTTTTTTGCTTGTATCATAACCAATCTAATTATTTTTCATACTTAGCTGTTTAAAATACTGTGTTGTTTTTATAAAAAAGGTCTTTTTAAAAAGCTACTAAAAGCGTCCCTCTTTCTTTGTTAATGGTTTCCTCTTTCTTCCATCCCTCCTCTCAGTTACTCTTCACTGCCTGAGTAAGCTAATATGTCAGAGCATTGTTTAGGCCTGCTTTTTAAACTGGTCTCTGCCATCAGCTGCTCTTCCTCAATCCATCTGATCCTCAAGCCTCACTTGGCCTCTATGCAACCCTTCCTGATACGTAGGCAGAAAGATACCAAAGGGTATTTTCTTAGAAGGCAAATAGGATCATGCCCACCCTCCTGCCCCCCGCTCCACCCCCTGCCATGTGTTAAAAATCTTTGACTCTCTGTGAGTACTGCATAAAGTCCAAATTCTTGAGCTGGTAGAGAAGGGTCTTCATACTCTGACACCATTCCTAACCACATTGCCCACATTCCACACACAGTGAGATACTCAGATCCCTCAGGTATGGCTTTCTGCCTCATTGTGCTTCTCTGTCTTGGCACTCCCTATTACTTCTGCCTGGAATGCTTTCCCCTGCCTGTTTGAAAATGTTATTTGCATCCTTCAAAACCAAGATGATCCATCATGTCAGCAGGCACAGTTTCTTGCTCCTTCCTTTGGGTTTTCACAGTCCTTTAAACAAACCTATCCTGCAGCAATTATCCCCGGTATTATAAATATCTATTTGCACAGACTCATCTGTTACTAGACGATGAACTTTTTGAAAGCTGAGACCTGCCATTCATCTCCGTGGAGCCAGTGCTCAGCACAGTGTCTGACTCATCATAGATCCTTAATTCATGTTTACTAAATTTATTAATTAAGCCATAACCAAGGCATCACCATCCATTTAATTGCAAATGAAGTCCCAAAGATGAAATTAACAGCCTCATTTCTATCAGCCTCACTGATAAAGTGATGAAAAACACTCAGTGTTTTTCACAATTCCAGTCAACATAGAGCAAAGAAAAGTATCCTAGGGTGTTGGCCCTGCCCTTGAATAGCTTACAATATAGTGGGAAACATGAGATTTCCATTCACAAAACAAACTGAGGACAAAATTAGGAATATTTGAAAGTCGTGTTAGTTGTAGCAGGCATCTGAACTGTCTGGGGTTTGAGACCAGAAGAAAAGAGAGCAGCCCACCCTCCCTCCTGGTAGTGTGGTGGAAAGGTGGAGTCACTTGGATCCAGTGTGGGAGAGGAGAGGGGGCCTTTATGTTCAATACGTTCAAAAAGTTTCCTATGTGAAGCTAGACCAGGGCTACTATTGAGAAATATGTGGTTTTAGGTTTGGGGGAAGAAGTTTGGGAGGAAAAGCATTCTAGAAAGGAGGAATGATATGGGGAAATGCTAGATTCTGAGGTTAAGAGGCACAGTTAATCTGAATCAAATCTCTAGGCAATGCTGTTGAGTAAAGGACTCTGTTGTGTTGAGTAGCCAGAGAGTAACAATAAAAATAATTCTGGTTTTGTCTTTTGTCTGTTTTTACTGTTTACACAATATTTTTATGTATCCTTGAAGTAACCATTGGGTCCTTATGACAATCTTATCTGATTGCCCATTTAGAGCTTAGGGCCTGAGTCTACTTTGACTGTATCACACTATACCCCATCCCAGGTTCCATGCTCCAAAGGTCCCCTGAGCTTCCCTCTGACATGACATGTCCACACATTACTGTGTTCATTGGTTTATTCCTGAGGAAAGTAGGTGATATTCTTATCTCTGCCCAGTACCTGAAACAAGATGGAAGCTAAGTAAGTGTTTGCTGCATTAGTATTTGAATACATGGATGTAATACAATAATGACAATCTTACTTGCCATTATTATTGCCTGTATCAAATGTTTCATTCTCCACCTTAGTTCATAGGCTGCTCATCAAGTCCCCAGCAGTGAACCTAAAGATTCCAAACCATCTCAGAATCTCCAGCCCCTCCCAAACATAGTTGCTCAATCATCAATTGGATACATCTCTCCTTCAAGTACAGAGTTACTAAAGGCTGGATAATAAAGATAACAAAGCTTTGAGCCTGGCATAGCATGCCTTCTAGAACACACAAACAGACATAATCCAGTAGCTTCAGGCTGTACTGATAACAAAGACTTTCTGAGCAATGGCCCTTCAAAGCAACAAATCAAGACAGACAGCCTGCCAAAAACATGCCAACCCAGCAGACTCAGAATCCCTTACCCATGGAGAAACAGCCCTCCCAGCCCATCCATCACTTAGACAACTCAAATTAGATGGTGAGAGCATTGAAGAAACAGAGTCCACCTCTGTGGCTTTAGGAAAGCTCCTTGCTCCCCGGGCAACCTTATCCCAAGTACTTCCCTTTCCAACCTCTCAGGAACTTGAGAAATAAGTACCCATAGCTGCTTGTAAGATTTCTATTCACTCTTCAAGATGCAGCTCCAATGTCAACTCCTCTGTGATGCCTTCACCCATCTCTGAAGAGCGAGTTGTTAGGTCAAGAGTAGGTTTTGTTGTTGTTGTGGCAAACGGTCTCTGCATTACCCAAATTGTGATCTTGTGATCCATCACCTCTTCCCCAAAAGAGGTACACACAATGAGAAGCTTTATGGTAAACAAAGAACTTCTTAGCACCCAACACCCCAATTCAGAGCTTTGTGAAAGAGCAGAATGGGATTAGAAGACTTATCTTGAGCCCCCAGATGTGCTCTGTCTCCCAAAGAAAGCCAGAGTCTAAGTCTTGGAGCCTGTGCCCCTCTCAACATAGCAAGGATGAGTCCCCGGTATTGACCAGCACTCTGTAAAATGGACATAATACAAGTACCACATAGAGGTGCCATCAGTATTAAGTAGGCTATAATTTGTTATATGCCTAGCACAGTGCTAAACAGGGCACCCACTTTCAATCACAGGTAGACAGTGTACCCATCTGTCTCTCACGTGTCGCTGCTGGGGCCCTTTGTACTTTGTACATCTGCCTCCCTGGTGCTCCTTACAACAACGGGGCAGGAATGACACTATTTTGGACAGAGCATTATATGATAGAAAGGCCTGGCCCTGGGTGAGCTTGTGTGTCCCTGGGAGGCACAGGAACAATTCCTACCTTATGCATCTCTTCAGCAGAATTTGACACAGTGGTGTGATTCCTCCCTCCCGAAACTCCCTATTCTCATGGTTCCTGAGGGAGTACCATCTCTCCATTTACTTCCCACCTTGCCATGAACTCCTTTACTGACTCCTCATGTTTTCCCAGATCTCTAAATGTGAGTGGACCTCAGGTCTCTTTCCTCTCACCTCCAGAGACTTTTGTCATCACCATTTGTTAGTTGCTGAGGCCAGAATGCTTGAAGCCATTCTTGGCTCCTGCCTTTCCCACAGCTTTTCTACCCAGCCCATCAGCAAGTCCTGTCAACTCCACCTCGAAGATGTATCTATTTTAAAAAGAGTTGTTGGTGGTAGAGGTGTTGAGAATGGATGGATCAGAAATGGTTGCGGCATATGCCATATGCTATATCTGAAAAAAAAAAAAAAAGGAATGAAACAAAAAATTTCCCCTGTTCTTCAAAAAGATACAGGGAGCAGGCATCAATCATACTCATTCCTGTTACTAGGACAATGCATGCTGTTGCTGCCCTGGGGTTTTGCATTCCTCCAGGACTCCATTCTTTGGAGTGGGGGTGGGGGGAAGTTTCTGATTCTTTTTCCCAATGCAGTGAGGTGGTGGTGCTTGTTCTCCCATTTTATTTGCTCCAAGGAAGATCTCCCACTGCTTTATGAAGTCGGGCTGAGGCACAGGTGCAGGAGCATGCCTTTCCATGTCCCCACTAACCTCATTTGTATGTCTATGCCCCCTCCTCTGAGTCAGTGTCTTTACAATGTGATATTCAAAGAAGGGCCTTCCTTGTGGAGTAGGTTGGATGACAACCAACAAATATACGTATCAGGCATAGCAGGTGTCACTTCTGCAGGATGGTCATCACACAGTCAGTTGAACCTCCTGGATGACGTCGAAACAGGGAGCAGCAACGGAGTTTCATTCTGGTGTCCACACGGAAGGAGACTGGGAGGTCTGTGGGGGCTCCTGTGGCTCCTGCTTTGTTTCTGCATCCTGGCAACATTCAGAGCTTTCTCTATGACATGGGGTGGGGTTGGGTGACTCCTTTCTTTGACTCTACATTTTTCATCCTGCTCTCTCTGGTTTTATCCAGACTCTGCCTTTCTCTTTCCTTTCCTAGTCTGGGATTGGGGGCGAGGGAGAGAGCAGCCTTGCTTTGACACGGTCCATATAAAATATATCTCTGGAACTCCCACATTGCTTCCCGTCCTCCTGACACCTCACATTTCAAGTCCAAAGAGCAAGACCACCATTTTGTCAATCCTCTTCTGAGCCAAATACATGGAATGTCTAGCTGACTGAATGGTGATGCATGAAAAAAAAAAACACATTCATGTCATGGACATAGATAACAGTGTGGTGATTGCAGGGGGGAAGAGGAGTATTAGGGGCTAAATGGAAACAAATGCATCCAAAATAACGCCTCACCATCTCTCTACCAAGACTGCTTTGTCATGGAGGAAGACCCAGGATTGTGAGGAATGTTATACCTGTAATTATGAGACCATTGGCATTTATAACGTCTCCATGTACATAATCTCAGTCTTCACATCAGTGTTGTGAAATTAGTTCTGGTGAATATAAATAGGTAGATGACAGAGAAAGAGAGATGAGAGAGAAGAGACAGAGAGATGGGAGGGAGGGAGAGATAGGAGCTGCTCCGACCTGGGACATAAATTCCGGTTTCCTGCTTGAATTCAGTGCATTATTAAATCCCAGGGGGCAATTCTGGCAATGAAAACAACCTACTCTGCAGCCTGAACCCTGGCTTGGGCCTTTGACCCAAATGACCTTTATCCATCTGAGTTTCCCTCCAACAGCCAAGTGAAGGCAACTTCTCTCTCCCTCCCTCCCTGATCTGGACAGCTCCGCAGTGGGGGTCCTGGGCTTACTGCCCTGCTGGAGTCGTGGCATGTTGCTCGCCTCCATTTCTTGAAGATATGGTGTGATCTGAAGCCCAGGCAGGAAGATGGGTCCTTAGACAGAGGTAGGGAAGACTGGCTGGTGCTTCTGATGGGCTCGGGAGTGAGTCGCTGCTTGCACTTTACAGAGCAGAGAACAAACACGAGGCATACCAAGCATCAGCAATATGAAGAGGATAGCGCTGATTTTTTTCTCCTGACATGTTTTTAACGAGATGTTTTCCAAGGTGGTGGCAGGAGCCTGCGTTGCTTCTAGGAGTCTGCTGGGAGCCCTTTAAGGACACGGTTGGCTTCCACCCTTCTTCTTATGGCTGAGAAGCGAAGGCGCTTTTTAAAAGGCTCATTTTTTTTTTAACAAAATGGGGGGCAGGGGCATCGGGAGCCGAACTCCTCAGATTTTTGTGGCAAAGAGTCCACTTTTTATTTTTCTTGTTTGCAGCATGATAGAATGTAGATGTAGGACTGGGGGTGAGGTAGTTCTGAAGCTTATATAATTTGGGGCCTCTTTTTTTTTTTTTTTTTTTAAAGAGAAAACTCCTCCCTGCCACACGGAGTTGCTCAAAGGCAGAGGCTCAGGCTCGGTCACGATCCGGCTCCATCCCTAACGATGGCCAAGACCAGGAAGGCCTTGCTGCTGGAGGTGTAGTGGGTGTCGCTTCTGCTTTTCTAGAAGTGCTGAAGACCCAGCTACTGAAGACCCAGCTGCTCCGTGACCGCCTGAGACCACTCCCAACCCGCCCGCCAGGGTGCGCCTGCCTCCGACTGCGCTGCGCCTGTGGGTGTCAAGTTGGTGCTTGCCCTGCATGCTGAACACCAGATGCTCCCAGGGTTAGTGACAAGAAACCCGGAGAATGGGCAGGCCTCTGAAATCCGTGGAGAGGACGACCCCAGGAAGGTTGTTGGCTGCAACTGGGTGGTGGTTAAGGACTATGGCGAAAAGTCTTCAGCCAGGGATATAATATCTTGGAGGAGTACTTCAAATGTGAGAAATGAACAACTACACTTGGCTTTTGGGAAGGAAGAAAGGAAGAAGGAAGGAAGGGAGGAAGGAAGAAAGGAAGGAAGGAGAAAGAAAAAATATTTTAAATGGTATAACAAATATTTATTTAGAATGAAAAAGACAGAATAAATTTCTAGAGCTTTGGGAACTGAGCCACTTTTCTTTTAAAATCTCTTCTGACAATTTACCAAAAAAAAAAAAAATCAAGCTTAAATAAATAGAACATTTTGTGATTACAAGCTGGTGTTCCCACTGCCCTAGAACAATCAGCGGGGATTCTGCAGGGGAGGGAGCCTGATGTGTGAGTGTGGAGGGGGAGATCCGCTGGGGGATGGTGGGGAGAGCAGTGGTGTGGGAAGCTGCCAGTGGGCGGCAGGGAAGACGGCATGTTACAGGGGGTTCACTCTACTTCCTCTCACCTTGCGGAGGAAGCTGTGGTGGAGGCTGCCATCCATAACTCATCACACACTGAACAGGTTGGGCATCTCTGCTCAGGAGTCTGAGGACCCACCAACAGCCTAAGCTGACTGAGGGCAGCCTTCAAGGCCCTGGTACCTCTTCCGGACTAGAACATCTTAAACTTTCTCTGAATGAATCCCTTTGGGAACATAGACTCTTCCCATTTTTACAGTGGAAACTTCTCTCAGTTTTTTTTTTCCATTCATGGGAACATAGACTTCTGCTCCCTCTATCCACCTTGAGGACTGGGTACAACACCTTTGCCTCCCTGCCAATCCCACTTGCAGGCTCCTCACAAAGGCAGGAGGCATTGCTAATCTGACTGCCCCCATTTTGTGGGTGCATGTAATTACTATAATGACAGAAAACTGGATTAAGGCAGGTTCCCCCTCCCACCTTTGCCTCCCTAGCTCTGTCCCTGGGAGTCAGGCCTGTGTAAGGCCCCATGTGCTTTTCTCGGCAGGCCAGCCAGGACCTATGTTTGTGCGGCATCTCCAGCTGCACCTGGAAGGATGAGGCTGACCAGCTGTCCTTGCTCACGTAGCCAAGGGAACAAGAAAGCTTGGTTTGCCCTACAGAACCAGGCATTTCTATAAGAGGAGGAAATCCTGCCGGGCTGTCTGGGCTTGTGCGCCCGCCCGGGCTATCAGAGAAACTCTGCATTTGGAAGTATCGAATGCTGGCTCAGAGGTTCTAGCTTACAGCGTTTTTCTTCTGTATTGAGTGCCTTGTTGGACTATTTTTCCTCAATTTTCTCTCCTTCGGTTGAGCACCTAGAAGGAAGAAGGAATGAGTGGCAGGCTTCAAAGATGGCCTCTGTGCCCCAAACACCCATGCAATTTGCACATCATTTCAGGGGCGTCTAGATCTTCCTAAGGGAACCAAGGGGATTTTCTGAAGCAGCACTTCTCAAACACGAACACGCCTATACATCATCCAGGGAGTCTTGTTCGAATGCAGACACGTTCAGAAGGTCTGGAGTGGCCACGAGAGTTGCCAGCCGACCATGTTTCTGATGAGTGGCATCTAGATCCTTGCTTCTCAACAAAGGCGGTTTTGGGACCAGCAGGGTCAGCATCGCCAGGGAGCTTTTATAAATGCTGAATCTCAGGCCTATGGCAACAGAAGCCTTGGCCACACTGGGCAGCTAATTACCTTCTCAATTTTCCCCGTGCCGACTCATCCAGGGTTTTAGTATATAAACAGTTACAGCTGGCCTGGGCAGGACTTGGTTAACTTAAAGGCTGGTCAAATACGAAAATCATTAATTTCCCCAAGGAGCCTCAGAGACGAGGCTGGCAGCTGGTCCTCCTCCGTGAGTGGTCGGTGGCTGCAGACGGGACCTTGTGCAATGTTTGTGGAAGGTAATGTGGCTGAATTAATGATGATGCAGGAGCCTTCACAGAGGTGGTTCTTGACTCTTTTAATTGCACCATTTCTCAACCTTAATGCTGCCTCACTGCCATTTCTGAGTTATATATCCACACACAGCCAGAGACACACACATTGTAGATTAATTCTCCCATTCAAACTGATAAACTACCCAACACATAATTTATACTCATTTATCTTTGTGCTAATCTAGCCAAACTCTTTTCCTCCTGCTCTGTCAACCAGAGTGCTCTGAGAACATTTGTCTTTAGACTGCTTCCCTCTCTATGCCGTCAGCGTAAGGCCGTGTCAGAGCTGCATAAGGAAACCAGGGCTGGTTACATTCTAGGCCCCTTTCGGACTTAATTTCTAATTTCATCCTGAGGAGGCTCTTTAGCCACGAGGGTGGTTCAGCACTTCACATGCTGAAGTTATACCAGGGAAGGGGCGTGCAAAAGCAGATTTATAGTGGTGAGTATTCGAAACAGAGTTTTACTCTATTATTATTTATTAACTATTATATTATTTCCCATGTGAACAACTGTAAACCTACTGTGGCCCCATCCTGTATTTTGTCCCATCACACACAAAGCACGTTTCTGTCACACTGTCTCCTTTCACACCCCTGCCCCACCTTTCACTACCACCCCCATCAGCCCAAGCTGTGCATCTGGACTTTTAAAGTCGAAGTGCTGTTTGCTCCAGCCAGTATGTCTAGCTGTCTTCCTGGCCTTCCTAGTCTCACTTGGTCAGATACCTCCCCTGACTCCAGGGCTGCAATCACTAAGAAACCCGGACTGTGCTCCTTAGCCAGAGATGGTGCTTGTCTCCCCTGCTTTCCTGAAGCTCAAGGAGAAGAGATCCACAGCTTCGATCATGCCTCAGTGGTCCTACACATGGCTTCTCCTGACACTTCTACTTGCCCACGGCACCCTGTGGGACATGTCCTACCCAAGCTAATACTTGTGGTTGTGTCTGCTGTTAATCCTGGACTTCCTGGAGTCTTCCAGGTCCCTCAGGTGCTCTTGAAATCTGCTTCTTACGTTTAGACAAAGCCTCAACCTTTGTTGGTGTCCGCCGGTCTGTTGGACTGCCAGTCTTTGTGTGCTCCTTCCAGCAAGTCCTGTCCTGCTCTGGTTAGAGCCTGGCAGGACCCAGACTTCCATCTGAATCCAGACATGAGCTTCCTTTTCCAGCTGAGCCCCTAAGATCTTATGACCCTCCCCAAATGGAGCCAAATGGAGCCCAGGAACATGGGGGGTGCCGGGCGTCCTGTTCATGACCGTTCAGTGAGTGGGCCCAGAGACTTACACTGGTAAACCAGCGGACTCTCTTAATTTGGGATGGAGGGTGTGGTTCTGGGCAGGGAGAATGAGGGAGCCCCTCTCTTCCACAGACAATCTGTTGAAGACTTAAGAATCAGCACAATGTTCCATAGTAAAACCAGGTTAAGAATTGGCCCAAGTATAGGACCAAAAAGTTTTTCTTCCTCTTCTTCTTTTTTTTTTTTTACTGGATACAACCAAACATGGTAACTTCCCTAACTGTGGCAAACCATGGGAGAAAATCAACTGTTGGCTTAGGCCTGTATCAGAGGAAACATGGGGTGGGAGGGCGGGCATGGAAGGGGATTTTTCCAGAAGTTGTTCACTGTGGTCAATCTGTTCCCTTACAGAGCCTTAACTTCATGGTGAGTTCAACCCTGATTGCAAAGTTCCCATAGAATTCCTCACCTCTTTACCATTTGCATGGCTGAGCCCTTGCTTTCAATGAACTGCTTAACCCCCTTTTTTGCTCTTGTCTATAGGCTCTTTCTAGGGAGAGTTATGAAACAGTCTTGGCAGACCCCCCACAGATCTGAATCTCAATGAGGCTTCATGGCTACGCATGAAGGCTCCCCTTTGCAATGTAGTGGGAATCTGGCTCCTCACACTCCTCAAACCTCTGGCTTCATTCCCAACCTCACATTCTCAGCTGCTGTGCTGACCTTACGTCCTACTTTGCAAAAATGAAGTCATTTGAGTAGGGCAGAGGGGAAAGGAAGGAAAATGTAAGCGGGAAAGAGTCGAGAAAGAACACAGTGAGGAAACGGGACAAGTTGAGGGGAGGGTTTGGCAGGAGGGTGGTGGATAAGCATGGTCTTCCCCATCTTTGGGCATGGAAAAGCCAGGAAATGCTAAGTGCTCACAGAGGCTCAGTAGCTACTGGACTCAGCCTCGTGAAGCTTTTACAGACCCCTGCTTGTCACCCCCCACCCAACCTGTGGCTCAAGGTTTTTGGTGGGAATGAAGGAGACTTCTCCAGTGGAAGTTGGAACTTAAGCATTAAAGACACACTGTTTCTTCATTAGTTTTTATTTATTGGAGAAAATGATATAAACTGTAGTAAGGCCAAGGAAATCTCAGAGGAGTTTCTGATACCTCAGATGATGCAGAGTCAAGCATTAGAGGTTCCTGGCTTCAGAGCTGAATTAGGGCAAGGTGGTGGCTGAACACTCTCTTCAAATGAGAAGAACAGATGCAAGAGTTTGAAATGGAGCCCGAGAAAATTGTTTGCCTGGCTGTGTGTGAGATTACAGGATCATTGAAGACAGGTGGAGGGGTGGGGATGGAGGTCCAAACCCTGAGGCATCATTCAAAGAGGGACGGTCTTATTTACTTCAAACAGTGCCCTGGGGGCAGAGAGTCCTGTGATCGAATACAGAAGCCTCCTGAATTTATGTACATTTTCGATCAGAACTGACCTTTGCTTCTGCTGACAGCACATGTTTCTTCTTTCCTTCATCTTTCCCCTCCCTTTTGTTCTTTTTTCATGATTTTTTTCTTCATCAGTGAAAGTCTAACTAGAAAAACAGACATCTTGCTAAATATTCTACACACAGGGAATTACTAGATGGCACAACACATTCCAAAAGCATTGGAAGGGCTGATAGAGCCACCAAGAGGAAGGGGAGCTGCCTCAGGGATCAGCAGCAGCCGGGAGCTACCACTGCCCTTGGGACTGGAGGCACCAAAGTTTGAAGGTCGAAGAGCCCAGGAGCACAGCAGTGTCTGCCTCTGCCACTGCCACTGCTGCTTCAATTCAAAGAACTCACTGGGGTACTGCAGAAAGCAAGAGGCCAGGCCCTAGAGGCAAGCGCTATCTGCCACTGCTGGAACCAGGGCCACCCCCGGGGCCTGCAGCTGTTGGCCACTTTCACTGTTGCCCACTCTGCCACTGTTGGGGCAGAGAGGACTGTGAGAGGCCAGGAGTGGCATTGAGGCAGAACAGCAAAGTGACCAGCACACTCCCTCACACCGTCTACCTCTCAGTCCTGCCTTCTCTGGACCCTTCTTTTACTTTTCTCTTTTTCTTCCCCCATCATGTTTCTTTGATCAGCACTAACAGGGCACCCAGCCTGTGCCAGAAATTACACTAAAATTGGGAGTCAAAGGGAGTATGTTCAGGAATATAAAGATAGCAACCCGTTCCCAAGGTGCTTAGAGATCAGAAATAACCCCTTCCCCAGGCCTTTCTTTTTCTTTTTGGCAGATCAAGAACTGCTTCCCTTGCTTGGGTGCTTTTTGTTTAAAAATCCTAGGGTAACCTCTGACTGATTAGCTGTCAGTAGACACATACTGAGAATTTATAATATACATTGGACTCTACTAGAGGGAAAAAAATTATGCAAAGTCTTTACCCGTGAGAACTTTCAATGTAGAAGGAGACAGTGCATGACAGTGAAAAGAATGTTAATTGTAAAGGGCTGATGGGCTGACTTCCTAAAGGCCACTTGTAGGACATCCAGGGGTGTCATGGGGTGAGAGGGGTCTGAGAGGCCTAATGGGGAAAGAGGTTTGACTTGGATATGGGGAGTAGGAATGCAAGCCGAGAGGAAGAGGCTGCAAACTTAGAGACCTTGCATACAAATCACCCTCCTGCCTCTTGCCCCAAGGCTGCTGCCCTGATCCACTTCCGGGCTATGGAAACACCCAACATAAAGAGGCAGAAATGCAAACAGAGTTCTAGTTCTGCCCTTTTCTACACAGTCTTGGTCCAGTGACCTTGGGAGTATCATCTGACCATTTGGGGCCTCGTGGGTCTCCTCTGTGAAAGGGGATACTGATTCTGTTCCTGTTCAGGGATCTGGGATGGACCAGATCTGTGGCGATGCCCTGACTTCTGTGTGAGCCTCGATTGCCCACCTGGGTTTGGGTGGGTAGAGGGGTCTGACTGACCTAGTGTGCCTGAAGGAAAGTGGAATTCTAATGAGGACCAGCAGAACAGCTGGACCTCGTCTCCAAGGCCATACTCTCACTATATTTCCTCTCTTCCCCAGTAGTCCTTGTCCTGGAGTATCTTCCTTCTTCTGGCCAGGCAGCTTGCAGGCCCGCCGTGCCTGCCAACAGTGTGCAGGAGGCAAGCCCCTTGCTGAGCAGCCTTCCTCTTCACCTGTGGGAGGAAAAGCTGCCCTGTGGACATGCAGGGCAGAAGCTGACCTAGTGATGGGCTCCTCTTTCTCCTCTGCCCTCCTTCCTCAGCCCTCTGCCCCTAGCACAGCCTCTGTCTTTGCTGCTCCCACAGGCCTGTATGTGCTTGTGGATGCCTCTGGATGCACCGGCTGTCCCTGTAATGAGTAGTGACAGCTCATCACATTGCCACTTGCTTCTCTGGCAGGGAGGTTAAGGGCTAGGGAGGCTCATTAGCATCTGCCTGGAAGGGGACCAGGCAGTTCTACTTGTCCTCCTCCCAGACCACCCACCCCCATCCCAGGCCCCACGCTAACAGTTCTCAGTTGTGTGTCTCCCTCCACTGTTGTGTCATGAGCAGCTGCAAAGAGGGTCAGTCACTTGTTGTTGGATAGTAGTGATGGGAGGAAAGCATGTGCATGATTTGCTTTTAGAAATGGATAATAAATTGAAGCAGTCATTTCCACTCATTAGTATTCCCAGATGCTTTTCTGAGTAGGAGAGGAAAAGGTGGAACACCCCAAGCCAGGCTGATACCCTGTGGGCTTGTTCCTGGGAATGTCAATGTGAATGTCATCCATGACATCTGTGGCTACTGAAGGAAGCCTGAGACAAGGCTGCTGACTGTCCTGTGTCCTCTCCACACTGTTGGCTGGGATAGGTGGAGACTAAGCTAGAATATCACGGATCGTCCTGAGGAACCGAGGGTTAGAATATCTGACCAAGGTGGCCCTTGGAAACAGTGTGTCTGGACATGAATGCCCTAGAAATCACCCAGGATCTTGTTAAAATATAGACTTTGATTCAGTAGGTCTGGAGAGGGGAGTGTTGGGGATTTTCAGATACTGCTGTAAAAAATGGGGTTATTTGGTGAGGTCCCCAGAAGAAAACCATCCATGCCTTTTTTAGGTCTGGATGTTAGATGTTTTCTTAGATAGCCTCTTTTTCTAGGGAAACTAACTGACTTTGAAGTTCAAATCCTCAAAGAGAAAGTCTCTGTGGGACGCCAGTGACCATGACTGGGGCTGGTTATGCGTGTAGATTCTTGTATGCTGTCTTGGATTGACTGGCCTACGCATGAAACACAGTCACATCACACTTCTCCAGAGTCCATGGAAACCAGAGATGAATCAAAATGTAAAGCTGGAGGGGACTGCACAAAATCTTGAGTTTGATTCTTTTATTTTAAAGATGATGAAACCAAGGCCCAAATGTTGAAATTATTGGCCAAGTACCTAACACAGGGCCTGACCCATTAATATCAATTGACCCAGCTGATGAAATGTCCAGTGTCCTATCTTGCAGAGCTCATCAGAAGAAGATGGACTTTTCTTGTTTTTTCAGCTGTGAGTGGCAACTCCATGTCTGCAGGGCTGAGGACCTTGTGTGGATGAGGGGAATGGGCTGGTGGAGGCCTCAGGACATAGAGAAGCCAGAAACCTAGAGTTTAGGTGTAGCCTTATTTTTAAGGATTGCCCACGAATTCCAATTTAAAATAGAATACCACATGGCCAAACAAGACAAGTTGCCAGGCAGACAAATCTGTTTTTTTTCAGCCTCTGATTTTCATGGAAACCAGAGATCGAAAGCAAGTTTAGTTCCCATGTCTGCTTGGGTGTCACAATGCAGAGCCGGGGCTCCGGAAGTACTTCCTCTGTTACCTTAGTTGGAAAGAGAATTTCTCCCCTACACAAAGAAGGGGCACTGGCTGACAGTCAGGATACAGGCGATAGATCAGACTGTAGCAGTCTCTTTCCATGTATCCAGGGTAAGATGGATGTTTGAGAGATTTAACTCTGCTTGGAACATGCTTAGAAATCACCTTCAGGATGGGCATCTTTGTTACTCCAAGGCAGGTGACTGGGGATTTTTTCTAAGCATAACTGCTCACTAAATGAGAAATCTACAAATGGATTCCCTTACCTATGTACACACTAGCTTAGGAAATCCTAGCATGTTGGATCAGTTCAGGAAATCCAGTGCAGTTGGATCAGGTACAAACTGTAGTGTCTGTACGTTCCATGGAGATATTTTATGACGGTTTCATCAATGCACACACAGAAAATGTGCACATAATCTACACAGAGGAAAGTATACCTAAGAAGTCATACAATGAATTTTCACAAACTGAACATACCTGTATAACCAGTACCCCAATCAGGACAGAACATGGCTGGCACTCCAAGAGCAACTTAAGTCCCCCTTTCTAGCTATTCCTTCCCCCTTCCTCGATCCCAGCAGGGTGACCACTATCTTGACTTCTACCAGCATGGATCCTCCTTCTTTGTATACACATTGTATCTGGTTTCTTTTGTTCAACATGGTTTGTAAAATTAACTCATCTGTACTGTATGTAGTTGTGTTGCTATACTGTATTATTTCTGCATAGTATTACATTGTGTGTTCATCACACTATCCGTTTTGCTATTGATGTACATTTTGGGATCATTACAAATGGTAATACAAATGTCTTACGAGATTTCTGATACATTTCTTTTGTTAAACATATTTACACATTTCTTCAGGTATGTACCCAGGAATAGAAATGCTGGGTCATAGGGTATGCCTATGTTAACCTCTAGTAGATGTTGCCAGTTACCCAAAGTGATTGTGTCATTTTCCATTCCCTCCAGCAGTATGTGAGCATTTGTCTTGTCCCACATCCTTTCCCAAATCTGGTCATTGAAAGACAAAAGCTTATCTGTGTTTTTCATTTGGTGGAAGTATAGTGTTTGACCTTGGACATTTGCTTAACCTCTCTGTGCCTCAGTTTCTGAGGGGTAATAATTCTGCCTTCCTTGTGGTTTTCAAGTGAGGGCTAGTTGTGTTAATACATATACAAAGTTGACAACAGTACCTGTCACAAACAGTTCTAAGGGCTAATTAGTATTATTGGGCTTGATTTAATAAGCTAAGAGGGGAATAAGAGAGAAGAGGAACAGGAGGAGGAGTGGGAGATCAGTGTGCAGCATATGGTGGGGAGGATGGAGTGGAAAGGACAGAGAGAGGCACTTGACTCACTCCAGCCCTTAAGTTAGTTCATGGATCATGGACTATCCAAATGCAAAGGTCAGAGAGTGCCAAGTTCACACTTGGAATGCAGGATAACAAAGCCAGGATGGCCTAGAGGCACCTTGGTCATATTTATTCCCTCACTTGGGGCTGGGGAGCACAGGCCACACCAGCACTAATTATTTTAAGCAGAAAATGGATAATGAGCTATTTAACCAGTTAACATGAAGAGCAGCTGTGGTTTGGGAGGGACTCTGCTCTGCAGATGGACCAGCAACTCTGTTCCCCACTCCAGCTTCCAGGAGGTAGACCCCCTACTGGGACTGAGACCAGACCTGGTGCTGTGGGGAGAACAGACACTTGACCTTGAGCCCAGGAAGCAGAGGCTTGAGGACCAGATCATTCATGAGTTGAATTCCTCAAGGGAATTTCTAGAATTATGTATATCTCTTCTCCAGGTAAACCTCTGGCACATTTAAAATAATAACATACCCCTTAGTCCGGAACAGAAGTTGGCAAACTTCATTTGTAACACTCCAGACAGTAAATATTTTGTGGGCCCTACGGGCTCTGTTACAACTGAATTCTGCCACTGTGTCATGAAAACAGCCACAGGATGGTGCGGATCCTGGCCGGCAGGATCTGTGTGTTGTGGTGGCCATGAACAAATTCACACGGACTACAGAAATCCTGTGGAGAAAAAGGGATGGCATGGCCACTCTCTGAGAGAGAGAGAGAGGGTCCAGCCCCTGCCTGAACAGGCTTTCATTGCTTTTCTGGGCACATTACATTGAGGATGGTCCTCATTTACTATGCACAGGTTTGCTGTAGGTGATTACCTTTTATAGATAACAAAGGAAAGAATGGTGTTAATTACTTTAAAGAGAAGGATGTTACAGATCAAGGGGGAAAGTGGTTGAACTGGTTACACTCCATTCTTGGGAGGTTTAGCACAGACTTTAGGAAGTTATAGTAAGCACTTGCTGCCTCAATTCAGGGTGAGGGAGTTTTAGCAAAAGCAAGTCTCATAGCAGCCTAGGTACAATGTAGGCCAGATTCCCCATGGGAGAACCTATCTGTGGGTGTGGGTCCCATGCATCGGACCTCGCTCCCTACTGGCCTTTCCGAGTGGGGAACATTCCCAAGCTGGGCTACATTCCCACACCATGCGAAACGATTCCCTATAGTAGGCAATATGTAAACAAATGAGCATGTTTGTATTCCAGTTAAACTTTATTTATGGACACTGAAATTTATATTTTATATAATACTCACATCACAAAACATTAGTATTTGGGGGATTTTTCCTTAACCATTTAAAAATGTGAAAATCATTCTTAGTTCATGGGCCCTGTACAAAGAGGTGGCAGGTCAGAGTGCCCCAGGGGAAGTGCCCTATGTCAGTCAGACAGTGGTTTCCAAAGCAGGGCTCTGGGCAAGCAGCCTCAGCTTGCCTGGGGACCTGCCAGACATGCGATATCTAAGGTTCCTCCAGACCCACTGTGTCAGAGACTGGGGGGAGCCCTCAAGGGGATTCTGATATACATTCAAGTTTGAGAGTCACAGGTCTAGAGTTCAAGTTCTTCCACATTCTTATTCTAAGCCAGTTCTCCGCCAAGACCGCTTTTGCCTCTCTGTATCTTTTTACACTGGACAAGCCAATCCACCTGACACCCTAAATGCCTTGGCCCCAGCTGCATGGAGGCAAATGGCTCCGGAACATAACTAGCTAAGCCCATGTTCTTTACCACATGTGTCTGACTAGCACTGGACACACAATCAAAAATCTGTGAGTCATTAAAGCTCATCATGTTCATCTTGTGAGGCTTCCAACTAGATATGTAGGTAGGAAATCATTCGTTTCCACAGGGAACCCAAGTGTGAAACCAAAATGGCAGAGAGAAGGGGTGATATGCAGCTTTCATGAGGCAGAAGGAAATGTGAGGGAGCAACAGTGATGCACGCGCTGAAATTGTGGGGTGATGGCTCATCAACTGGCACCCACCCTTCCAGAGGAGGTTCCAGAGACAGAGGAGAACTGAGTGACAGGAATGGCCAAGTACCAGGCTGGGGAGCAGACGACAGCTTTGCTGAAGACAACACAGACGCCAGGTCACCAAGCTGCTTTGTGCTCCAAATCATGAGTCTGTCTCCTGAGCCTGGGAGCCCTGGTCCCATTACAATGGCTGGTCCCTTGTGAGTCCTGCCAACAAACAGGAGTGTACTGTCTGTTCCTTGGCACCAAAGAGTAGAAACCTCTCTCGATGAACAGGACTCTCCTCTTCACCACCACGAGGAGGCTTCCCTGAATACCCCACACATGTGTATTTCCCTGCTCCCACTGACCTCCTGCCCCTCCTCTCCTGGACACCCCTAACTCTTCCTCTCCCAGACCTCACATAAAAGCATCTTCCCAGCTAAGTCTTCCTTGATTCTCCCACTGCTCCTCCCCATCTGGTGAAGCCCTCTTTCCCTCCAAGCCAGTGTCCTGGTATCCACAGCCCTCTGCTGTCCCTTCTACCCTGCTTACTGTTATCCACTGCAGCTCTGCACAAATGACTGGAAGCCCCAGGTATCTCCATGTCCCTGCCATTGCCAGCACTGGCCTTGTACATAATCCAAGTTTACTCACAGGTGGAGGAGATCACAGAAGGTCCAATCACCCCACCTCAGCACACCCTCGGCACCCTCACTGCCCACAGACACTTGACAGACCAGAAGACCAAGATCCAGAGGGGTGACAAGATTTGGTAGCATCCATTGAATAGCATTCTGGGAC
The DNA here is from genome assembly GCA_004024845.1 of Tonatia bakeri. Lineage (NCBI taxonomy): Eukaryota > Metazoa > Chordata > Mammalia > Chiroptera > Phyllostomidae > Tonatia > Tonatia bakeri. The sequence continues at coordinate 107,146 of PVIA01000235.1, read as the reverse complement.
AGGAAAGACCAGATGTCCCTGGTGGGTACCCTTGCCAAGCCCCAGTCTCCTTCACACTTCTAACTCCCTTCTCCACACTTGAGCTGAGGGGACCCGAGATAATTTCAAGGGCTTTCAATGACCATTTGCAATTAACTGCTTGGGAAATATCACCAGTCAATTAGTGTTGGCTCATTTCCAAGGCTGTCACCAACCTGCTCTGGAGCAATCAGACTTAATTATCTTGTTGTCTTTTCTTTTTTAAAAATGTTAATCTCATTTGTGAGGCTTTCTGTAAACAATTAGGTAAGCAGAGAATCTTAATTTGAATGAAGCAAATTTGAATGAAGTAACTGTATTTTACCAACAGCTTGAAGGCTTTAAAAACTTCAGTTGACTCAATGTAGTTGATTCAGTGTAGTCAGTATAGAACCTGCATCTCCTTCTAAAATCTCAAGACGCATACTCCCAGGAAACAGACACTTGGATAGGCCCAGAGGAAAACTCACTGTTTTGTTTGTTCAATTTTTTTTTTCTGACCACCACAGAGCACAAAAGAGGAACAAGGGAGGGGACAGTAGGTGTTTAGTTTTGGTTTGACTTTTTTAGACCCAACAATAAATTTACTGAGTTGGGCTAAAATGGCAGGAACCGGTGGCTGCCTTGGGAGAAAACAAGATGCAAACAATGTTTCACGAATGAGTTCCAGGGAAGGTTAGTGCGAGCGGACAGTTCTTTGCTTGCTTACCCATCCATTTTCTCTCTGGGAATGGACATCCTTATTTTCTTTAGAACTTGGTCCTCTGCTATTTTCGGGGAGACTGAGTCCTCAACAGGCAGCTCAGGTTATAAATGGCTGGTCAACTGCACTGCACTGTCTGGCCACAGCTGGTGGCTTGGAATGGACAAATGACCGAGGCCAGGCTAAGGAGAGGCAATCACAGAATGTTTTCTGGACTGGGGGGGGGGCAAGAACAGCTCTCTTTCTGCTGGTAGTGGGAGGCTGTAAGAATGAGGGTCTGGTCCTATCAGCACTAATGTGGCCACTTCGTCAGAAGAGTCAGCTTCATGAGAATAAAGGAAAACAAAGGAAATCAGAGGATACAGAGACAGAGAGAGAGATACTGGACTGAAGGGGTCTATTCGCCTGCATGTATAAAAGCCCAATAAGACACAAACAGGAGTTTGCAGCCAAGATAAGGATTTATTAAGAAGATGGTGCCATGCCCCGAGTCACAAGTAGCCCATGCTCAAAGATCTTATCCCATGATGCCTTCAGGGGATGGATTTTATGGGGAAACAAATCATTAATCACAGTGACTGGTAGAGTTAGGGTCGTGTTCTCTACCAGCTGGTTGGTGCCAGGGTAGGGGGTAATTGATCACTGCATGCGGTCTTGATATCAGCCATGGAGTTCTGTCCGATTTCACAAGGATTAGTTCTGTGGGATCATTCCACTTTCCTGAGTTTGGAGCTAAAACACAACTAAGGCCAAGATACCATGTTTAGTTTGATTGAAAACTCTCTCAATAGTCAATAGACCCAGGACCTTGTTCCTAAGACTACTGAATGCTGACCAGAACCTCACTGTCCTAAGCAAGGGAAGGAGACATGTGTGAGTCAGGGTGCTGGGTAAGGCCAGTTTGAGTCAAAGAAAAAAATCTAAATAAAAGGCCAAATTAAAGAAAACGAGGTTTCTGAGCAGTTACAAGAGTGATATTCCTGATGCAGAGCTGGGTTGATACCCTGATTAAGCTACATCCTTGACTTTTCAGTTATTTGGCCAATAATTTACTTTTTCTTCTTAATCCAATTTAAGTTGTGTGTGTCACAACTTAAAGAGTCCTTTCAAATACATTAAAGAAAAACATTTTCATCGTCAAAATCTGTGACTTAACTATTTATTGTCAACCATACATGAGCAGTAAAGACCAATTTCAATGGAAGCTCCCTCAAGAGACTGAATAATGAATCAAAAGGATTAATCTTATGGAAGGAATAACTTGAAATTTGCCTTTGTTTCTCCCTGAGCCTGGGGCACCGGTAGCCTTTTTCCTCAGAATCCTTAAGAATTTGAGTAGTCACCTCCAAGTTGCTTGCCTCCCAGCACGTCTCTGATTACAAGTCCAGAGATGACTTGGCCTCTTCTTGGTTGCCCAGAGTCCACAGTATCACTGTTCCTATTTGGCAGCAATGTGAAGGACACGGGCAGCACTCCCGAGATCTTGCCCCTGTTCTGCCCATCACTACTGTTGGATCCTGGGCAAAGCATGCTGCTCCCCTCGTTTTTTGTCTCCCCAATGCAAGGTGGTTTCCAGAGGTCCACTCTGTAATGCCAGCTTCTCCCAGTGTGAGCCCCTTTCAACATCTCCCTTTGAGTCCTTGTGTTGTTTTTGCCCAGTCACAGCCTCTTCTCCCAGGGGTCTCACATACATGCTCCAATGAGATGTCCAACAGCCTTTCCCACTGCAGCCTGGGTTCTGTAGAACTCCTGGTTTTGTTCTCTCAAAGCCAGCGTGGGCTCAGAAGTCACAGTTCACTGTGTCTGTTCAGCTGTTGCATTCATACTTGAGCTTCCCTCAGTGTTGGGCATCACTCAGAAAGTAGAAAGAAATCTAACCAGGGCTTTAAAAAAAAATCCTTACCCAAGGATATGCTTATTGATTTTAGAGAGAAAGGAATATTGATTTTAAAGAGAAGGGAAGGGATGGAGAGAAGGAGGGAAACATCAATGTAAGAGAGAAACTTCCATCTATTGCCTCTTGTATACAACCCAACTGGGACCAAACTAGAAACTTAAGCATGTGGCCTGGCTGGGAATCAAACCTGTAACCTTTCAGTTTATGGAATGATGCTCCAACCAAGCCACATCAGTCAGGGCTCCACTTAGGGCTTTTGCTAGGATTAGGAATCTGGTCTCTTGGAGGCTCTGGGGAGAAAGGAGCATGGAGGAAGACTGGAGTTGGCTTTGTACCTATTACCACTGGTATTCATCCCACAACTGAAAAGTGAGCAAGAAAGAAATCCTCAGTGTTAACTGAAAGGCAGACAAGAGAAGAACTAGTGACAAGGGACATCGCTAGTCCTTGTGGGTTGAGGCAGCCTGGCCTTTCTGATGGGAGTAGTAAACGTTAAGGATTCCCATGTGTCCTGCAGGGATGAGGAAGGTGCTGTGCCTTAGTGGGCTGGCCTCTGGGACATCTGTCAGCCCCTTTTATACAGTGCAGCTGGCCATCCTGGCTCTGTGCCCAGCTCAGAGCACCTCCTGGGTCCTGTCCAGCATACTCTGGGATCGATAAACATTTAAATTGTCATGCTTCCAGGAGCCATCCATCATAGTAAATGTTGTTGCTCAACAAATGTCACCAGGGGGTAACAAAATCTTTCCTGCAGAAGACCCTCTGGCCACATTTCCTCTCTTGACTCTCCCACAGGAATCATCACCAGCTGCTCAAATTTAATAGATGGAAGGCTGCTTCTGATTTGAAGCAAAGGGTGGTCTTTTTTTCTGGAGAGCCCAGTACCCAGGAGAAGGCTTCCTAACTCCATGTACTTTGAGGTCATCATTAGTGCTACTGGCCAAACAGTTCCAGTTCTCTGTACTTCTGGGTCATCGTAGGGTCACACCTCCTGCCTCACACTCCTCCATGTGTGGATGCATCTAGTTCTGACCAATGCATGTGTCACTTTCATGCTGGAACATTTAATTGCTGATATGAGACCCTGTCTTGATCTCTTTCCCTCCTGCTATGGTGACTCAGAATGCTTGATACAGTGGTTCCTCCATCACTCTGAGTTCCTGTGAGAGTCCAGGGGGCTAAGCCCTCTACCATCCTCAGTGGACAGGCAACATCAGCAAGAAATATACTTTTATTGCTTGAACCTAATGAAATTTGAGGAGTCTTTTGTTAATGCCACACAACCTATTATGACTGATACAGGTGCCAACTTGCTGAGATATTTGAGAGAAAGGAGTAGATACCCACATGGTCCTTCTTCTCATCTGCCCTGGACAACGAAAAGAACTAGATAAACTTTGCAGCAGGAGTAAAGGCTGCTCTTTAAACCTGAGTGGATGTTTCTGCGGTACTGGAGAATGTCTGGTGGTCCTCCAGCAAAGTGCTTGCACACAAAAGAAGGAGGCATCTTCCTGGGTCCACTGGCACTCTCTTCCCAAGTGCCGCACACCCAGGGGAGCATCTGTTCTTGAGGTGCAATGCACAAAGTTGTTGGCAACCCAAGTGGAGGTGTGACGTGTGGTTTCATTTGTTGGTCTTGAAAATGTGTCTAGAAAATGTGTCAGGCTTGCAGAAGTGACATATAGTGGGGCTATGCCTGTGGTGGTGGCCTAGAGTTTGAATGAGGACATGAGGTTGCCCAGTGTTCCTCCTGAGAGCTACTTTACCTCTGCTGGCAGCTGGGGACTGAGTCTGCACAAACTGTGGGAGGGAAAAAGGCCTGTGTGCCTTGTAGTATGGAACATAGGTGAGGGCAATGAGGATGCAAGGAATCACTCCACACCTGAGAGAGGCTGCCTGGGCACTGATTTTAAGATAGAAGGTGAAGGAAGGAAAGGGCTGACAAAGAACTGAAGCTGGGCCTTCTCTGGTTGTTCCAACTCTGGTCCTGGCAGGGAGTGTCCTCTACTGGGTAGAGGAAGGTCCTTTCCCTCCAGCGTGAAGAACATCAGGTCTGGGCCTTATGGCTCAGCTCGACTCTCAATTGCTCCAAAGACCCCCAGGATGGCCTAGGGTGGTGGGTCACTGACTCATTGCAGGAGTTCAGAGCTGGCCTCAAAGCACACCCTTGCAAAGTGCCTTTGCCACTATGGTGGCACTCTCAAGCCCCATTTCCCACAGGGCTGCAGGTGGTGCCTTCAGACTTCAGTGCCAAAAAGGGGGTGGGAGGTGGGAGAAGGCATGAAAGACAGCTTCAGCCTATTATCTAGGAGGGCATTTAAGACAATGATGAAAGCTGTGCTTCTGGCAGGAGTTGTCATGTCATTTTTCTGGTTGTTCAGGAACACTACATCCCTGTTTAGGCTCTTGCTGAGTCCCATCTCTACCTCAGCCTATCTACATCTGCTCACCTGCATGGTTCTCAATCATTATTGCCAAAGGGGTGACCCCTGGATAGGCCAGATGGCAAAGAAAATACATTCTATTTTAAGCTACATTAGCTCTAAGCATCCCACAGAGCCAAGGGTTCCCCAAGGGGCACATCTCTCTTGTCTCTGTCCACCTCTCTCCAGCGGCAGCGACCCTCAGCAACTCATCACAGACTGCCTCACTCATGCTGCTGGCACAGGAGTTCTGGGCTCGCTCACGGGCCTGCGTTCCCGGCCACTGGCGACGCTGAGCAGGCTCCCCAGAGTGAACTCTCACACCTCGGCAGCGTTGCTTTCCATTCTTTTCGTGACAGTGCCTTTCATTTGCAGAACTCTTTATGCTTTTCACATCTATTTTTGCATTCACTTCTCACAGGCTTTTCAAAAATTGCAAAATGAGTTTCCATAGTATACGCACAGTATTTGCAGTTCCTTTCCCACCACCAGGAAAATGAAAGCCATTTACAGAAATATTTTGTTAAGGACATCATGGCCTTTTGTAAACACAATAGAATCATTTTAAAAATTTTTCCATCTTTTTTCTTTCCCTTAGATTTTCCACAATGCAGTTTGCCCTTTAGAATGCCCTCCAGATTACATTATGTATATTCCCACTTCAGGGATTCTGTGGCCTCAGGGAGTGTTTAAGCCACTGTCCTTATTCTTCATTCTTGTTTTACTCTTTCATTTCAATAAGACATTGTAAATTCTTTCTTTTTTGAAACTGCAGCTTCTTTTTTTTATCCCCAGCCTGCTCACTCCCTGCCATTTCTTGACTCACTCCAAATCTCATGTAACACTTTCTGATGGTCAGCAGTTTCCTGTGTACTCTTTGGGTCCCATGGGTGTTTCTTTCCTTAACCTTCTTAAAGCAGAACTAGTTATTCACTCATTCAACTATTCAACAAATGTTTATTGAGCATGTACTATGTGCTAGACACTGTACCAGATACTGGAGACACAGCAGTAAAGGAGGCAGGCCAAGTTCCTGCCCTCATGATGTTAGGTTTTTATAGGAGAGACTAAAAACAATTTAAATAATTGAAAACCATCATGTCAAATAGTGGACACAGGCTCTGAAGAAAAATGAAGCAGAGTCAGGTAACAAAGAGTGAGGGGGGTTGGGTATTTTTTAAAGCTTGTTAAGGAGGCCTCTCTGAGGCAGTAAGGTTGAGGCAGAGATCTGAACAAGCTTTGGAAGCAACTGTTCCCTGGAGGAGGAGGAAGCTCCACACGAGACCCACTGGAGAGTGAAAAGGAAGGAGCGGCATAATCTGGTTCACGTTTTAGATGGAGCTCTCTGATCTCTGGGTGAAGAATCGAGAACACGCAGGAGTAGAGACAGAAGGTTCACTTAGGAGGCCATTGCAGAAGTCCGAGAAAGACTTGAACTTCATGGTCCATTGGACAGGATGGTACTGGTGGATGTCTGGAGAGAAGTCATTAGATTCAAAATATACTTGAAGGTAGAGCTGATAGTTATTGCTCATACACTATACTTCGGGGATAAGAATGCTTTTGGTGTCAGTAATGATGGGTGAATGGTGTTACCATGAACTGAGGTGTAGAGATTAGTGGAGAAACAATGCAAGAAGAATGGTGAGCTGTAAAGGTTTCAGATTTAAACTTTTTATGCTTTTAATATAAACTTCTAAGATTGTATATTAGGGTTAATATAAAAATGGAGATGTGGGATAAAAGCAGCTACATAACTAAGGGAGCTATTGAGGCTGGAGACATGGACCAGAGAATTATCAGGGTATAACTAATGTTTAAAGTCATGATGAATTGGATCATCAGGGACTAAGTGAGGAGGGGAAAGAAAGGTGGCCCAAGAACTTAGCCTTAGGTAATTTCAAATTATAAAGGTTAAGAAGAAAGGTAGGAGCCATCAGAGGAGATTTAGAAGAAGCAGCCAGTGATACAGGAGAAAAACCAGCAGAGTAATGGCTCTCAGAAGCCAAGTGAGGACAATATTTCAAGGAGGAAGGTGTGATTAACGGGGGCAAGTCCTTTGCACATTGTGACACCACAAATCTCATCTGCAACACCAATCCAATCTGGGAGAGTCTTAGGGGGGCCACAGTAAAAACAGGGAGCAGAGCCAGCCCAATTCTGCTTTCCTCTGGTGGCCTCAGTGCGCACTTTAACGCCCTTACAAATGAGACAGAGAGACTTGCATACTGCCTTCCCTTTCTCTGCCTGGCCAACTTTCAGAGGGAAAAAGGACAGTGATGCAGTTAATAGGCTAGAAGCCTCCATTAGCCAGTATTTGTAGCTTTCTAGGTGGTATGGGGCAGCCTCCAAACCATCACAGTCTGAGTCATGGCTGAGCAGAATAAGGGTCTCTCTTTGGTTCACTAAAAATCCAAGGAAATCCCTCAGGAAGATTTCCATTCCCTTATGTTTAATTAGTGACAGTAGTGGGAGACATAGGTCAGGGGCTATCTGAGGGGTAGGATATGGGAAAAAGGGCAAAGATGTGGCTCATGAGGGTGTACTTGCTTGATTTAAATTGCTGGCCTGCTTACTCTGAACCTCTAAATGGAGAAAGTATAACAGGAGAGGTGAATCATCTGGCGATGGGTTCATACACATCTTGTTCACCTCTGAATCATACCCCATCCCTTCCACACCGATGGCCAGAAACTCAGGGAACCTCATTTTCCCTCACCCCCCATCCTGGATCTAACCTGAGTCCCAACAGTTTTACTTCCTAAGTACCCCAGGAACGTCTTTGTATCTCCACTGTCGTGGCTGGGGTCCAAGCCCTCATCACTTTTGGGCTGGACTCCTAATAAGTCTGGCCATATCTACTCTGAGCCCTCAAACTTCTTCTCCATGCTGAAAAGTGCTCTTTCTGCCTTCTTCTTAGAAACATCCAATGCCTTCTTTTTGATCTTGTGAAGGCTGAATGCCACAGCACACCCCCGCATCTCACTCTGATCTCAACTCAAGCATCAGTCCCTCAGGATGACCTAGTTCATCATGGACTCCTTTGTCATCTGCTCTCATGGAACCACATTCCTTTCTTCTATAGCATGACCTCAATTTGTCATTATAAGCTTAACACTGTTAAGATTTGATTGATGTCTGTCCTTAGCACTTGACACGAAGTCCCATGACCTATCTTGGTTTTGCTTTCCATTATACCCCAGCCCCAACTCAGTGGCTGCCATGTGGGAAAAAAACCCCAACAAAACACAGTATGAAGAGAGCTGTGTAGAGCCCAGATGAACTTATTCAGAGAGGAGACAAGGTATAAGCATCTGTGACTGAGAACCCATTGTCCTTGGAGATGTGGCTGAAATTGCCATGGACACCAGTTAGTTTTGCTCTCTTTCCAAAGCGCTTCTGCATGTCCTAGTTTAGGTTCCTCTGAGTCCAATAACTTCATCTGCAAATATCTCTGTTTGCCCTGCCTCCCCATCATCATAAATTTCATCCTTTTTTTAGGTCTCCACAAAAAATCCACTCCCAGCAGCCATGCTGTAATTTCAGTAAAACGGGGACTCATGAGCCCTGACTAGTGTGGCTCAGTGGATTGAGCACTGGCCTGTGAACTGAAGGACTGCCGGTTCGATCCACAGTCAGGGGTATATGCTTGGGTTGTAGGCCAGGTCCCCAGCTGGGGGTGCACCAGAGGCAACCACACACTGATGGTTTTTTCCCTCTTTCTCTCTCCCTTCTCATTTCTCTAAAAATAAATAAGTAAAATCTTTTTAAAGATTTAAAAATTTAAAAAAAATGTGGGGTGGTATGGAGGAGTCACCTCACAGATAGCCCTGCCAGCTTTGCTCTCCCCATTTCTGTTCTTCCCGCCACTGCTTTCTGGATTATCTCTCCATGCTCCCCATTACAAAAGACCTCCAAAGCTTTCATTTTTTATAGGGAGCACCTTCACCTTTCAGATATCACTTCAATGACACCCAACTTTTAGACTAGAGGGAGGTCTCTACTTCTACCCCCACACTTGCATGAAGGAACCCATTGAGAGCCTGACAAAAAAGCTCTTACTCTTGGTATGGAATGAGCTCCCCTCAGAACATTAGAGATTGTAAAGGGGAAAAGACCCTGCCCTTCCACTCAGTCATCAAGACCAGCTACCACACGGGGCTGGTGAAATCGAGGACACTTTAATAAAAACTGGGTAAGAGCTAGTTCTTCACTTGTCCTGGAATATTGCCCTGGTTGTGACTTGACTGAAAACATAGACCCTTATAGAATCACCTGGGGAGTTTGAACAATTAAGGCAGCCCAGGCCTCAGGGCTGGAGATTCTGGTTCAATTGGCCCGGATGTCAGAGGTAAGTACTTGTAGGACTTCCAGGTGATTCTGATGGGCAGCCATGGCTGAGAACCTCAGCAGAATCTCTCCTTTCTTTTAGAGTTGAGGAAATTGGCACTCAGAGAGTAAATCTGCTGCTTAACCAAGACATCTTATTACTCACAATTTTATTTTAAATGATTTGAATGCTTACAATTTGTTCTTTTAATTCTCAGCATCTTCATTCTTGGATTCATCATGTATGATATCTTTGAATGTCTTCTTTCAGGAAGGATAGTTATTATACTTTAAAATTCTGGCACAAGGTTGTTTTTTCCATTGAATTCTCACTTGGATGGCTATTTGGGTGATATTAACACAGTATTGCTGGACATTCATGTGCATGTGGATCCCCTGGGTCTGCAGGGTCTGACTGAGGTCTGGGTGGAGGCAGCGATGCTGCATTTCTGTTTCTAACACACACCCAAGTGCTGCTGCTGCTGGTGGTGGTGCTCCATGGACCACACACTTGGAGCAGTGAGAGTGGGTTGGAGTGTTGCCCTCACTGTCTGCCCACCAGATTTTCCAGCTCTTTTTGTCAAATGCCTTTAGGGAATTTCTCTTATCCCTTTATGAGAATCCCATCCTTAACCGAAGAGATTGCTATGTGATTATTGGAGGAGCAAAGTCCTATTTCCCCTGAGATTGTCACACCGAGGAGCATGTTAGTTGAAGCAGTGAGGAAATATTGCGACTGCTGTCTGGTGAGATTCTGTCTTGTAAAGCCAAGCATAGTCAAGGTGGGAGATGGATAGAGAGAGTTCTGATATATGATGTCATCACTTGAGCCTCTGAATTTAACTGTACCTAAAGATTTATCTACAGAATTTTCCAGGTACCTCAGTTAGTAATTTGTCCTCCCCCTGCCCTCCCCCACACCTCTCTCTCTACCTTTACTCTGGTCTAGGTGAGTCTCGAAACCCTAACAGGGAACTGACTAAGCTGAGGCACTTTCTAAGGTGATAGGGATGCTCCCAATTCTTGCTGAGAACTTGGCAATATTTATTATTCAGTAGTGAAACAACTGGTTAAATGTTATCTGTAGGGCTGGAGCCCTTTCTGTTTAGGACTTATTTCCAGTGTCTATTGAAATTGGAGCTTTAGAAAGATTTCAGAATGTTGGAATGGGCTGGCTTTGTTTTTAGTAGACTGGTCAGTCAATTTTCTCAACAAATGATCATGTTTTACCCAGCTTCCTGCCTGAAAGCAGGAAAGGAATATCATACAATCATGGTAAGAGAAGACTCTCTACTGTGGCCAGCTATCGGGGACAGTGGCCAGTAAGATCACCATATACCCTGACTGATTCTTTGCCTCAAACTCTGGTTAATGCAAAGAAGGCCAGAGGGTGAGGAAGGATCTACTGATGCATAACAAATTGCTCCAAAATTTAGCAGCTTAAAACAACACATTTATTATCTCGCATTCTCTGTGGGGCAGAAATTCCAGTGTAGCATAGCTGAACCTTTGACTTATAGTCTGTCACAAGGCCACAAACATGGTATAACCAAGGTACAATCAAGGTGTAGACTGGAGCTGTAGTCTCTTCTGAAGGCTCTACTTAGAATAGAAGGGGTAGTTGATTCTGACATGTTTCCTGTGGCTGGTTGGCTTGCCATGTGAATCTCTTCACTGAGTTGCGTCACAACATGGTAGCTGGCTTCTCCTCAGGTGAATGATCAAGGAAGAGCAAGAGATGAACAGTCCAAGACAGGGGCCATTGTCTTTTTATAACCAAATCTCCTGGAAGACACTCAGTAAGCCCAAGCCACACTCAATGGGTGGATGTGAATACCGGGAAGTACCGACCATCGGGGACCATCTTAGAAGCTGCCTACACAGAAACTCACTGAGGTATATGAGTGCAGTCCTTGGAGGTGCACCAAGTCCCTACCAAATGCCTTGTGCTGTATATCCTTTGTCAGTATTGAAGTTCTCCCTTTACATGGAAGAAGGAGCACATTAGTTCTGCCTGAGCAGATGGTGATGGTCAGAGACAGCACCCAAGAGTGAGGCTGCAAAGTTTGGTTCCACGTCTTGATGGGAAGATGACTTTGGCCTGTTCCTAACACCCAGAAACAGCATGGGTAGGGCCCAGATTCAGAGACTATATAGCATTCATTAAGACAAGTGTTGGTAATACAGAGTTTCAGAAATCAAACTGGTCAGAGTTAACTAAGTTATAAGGGAATTACAATGAGAGAAACTCCAAGCCTGAAAAATTCACAAACCCGTGTCACCTAGCCAGTAAGAAATGGTCTGTTAAGTGGGTGTTGTCACCAGTTTCCCTTTGTACCCTCGTCATACGTGGCATGAGAGAGGATGGCTAAGAGAGCCAAAGACAAGCCACCCAATTTGCTGACTGAGAAACTTGTTCCCCTATCAGACTCAGGATTTTCTGTTTTTCACCAACAGGAGCTGCTAGGGCCCAGTGACAGCTGAAGTTGGTTTCTCTCCTTCCATGTCCTACATCAGTTACTGTTGTGTTAATCCTCTTTTCTCTCTGTCAGTGCAACAGTAGCCCTGTCAGAAGTGACTAAATCTATAGTCTTGGGTTGCAAGACTTTGGAGGTCCCACATGTGGACTTCAGTGAAAGAAATGTGAATCTTCCAGAGCTACTAGACATGCAGGTGGATGCAGTACCCAGATGGAATGTTGAGTTGTCTTCCTTTGGGGAAAAAGTGTGTGGGTATTTAGATTAAACCTTAAATTGTAGCATCATGTTACTTGGGAGCCTTTTTTGGAAAGGGATATAAAGGAGAAGGGCAGTGAGTGTGGGATCACAGGGTGGAACAGAGTGAAATGTGGTAGCTACTGATGTGGTCTTCCTGGCAGGACCCCTGCCGTCTTTGTCCCTAGTCCTCCGGGGAACTTCTGTCCTGTGCTGTGGGGTAGTTGTGAGACAGCCAATCAGAGTCCATTGCTCCTCCTCCTCGGGGCTCTGTCTCTTGAAACAAGAAGCATTGTGACAAAAACAGGTACATAAGGAATGGTTTGGTCTCACTTCTTTTCCTGTAGAATTTTGGTGATTACCTCTGGCATGAATGTTTCAGTGGATAATTTTGAAGTTAATCTGTTTTTATAAAACAGAAAGTTAGATAACCTGTTAAATCTACCTCATTTTACTCTTAAGTTTAAGATACATCTGTATCTAGTGGGATTTTTAATATTCATCGAAGGCTTTTGATCTGCAGCTTTCCAGTTTAAGACAAGGTTTCTTGCATTCAATCATTGGTGTTTGATTCAGCTCTATTTGTCTTTTTCTCTCCATCAGTATACCGTTAATCTATATTTTGGATCTCTCTTTCTGTTATCTATTTGTAGCATTGCCGCTTTCGTGATTTTATTTTTCCTTTTCCTCTTGACTTTGGGTGAATTCCTCAAAACTGTTCTCTACATTGCTAATGTGATTTTTTTACACTACTGATTCTTTTCCTACTTTTTATGCATTAAAACACTCTTTTTTTACATATTTAATAGTAACATTATCTTCCTACCTCATGTAGTTCCCTTTTTATAACTCCCTCTTAGCAGCTGCCTTTTGATCTCACTGTGTTGTCTTTCTTTGGTTTCATGTTGTTGACAAAACAAGACAAATGTCTAAAATCTATGTCTGTTTCCTGCAGCAAATCTTTTTTTTTTTAAGATTTTATTTATTTATTTTTAGAGAGGGAAGGAAGGGAGAGAAAGAGAGAGAGAGAAACATCAGTGTGCAGTTGCTGGGGGACATGGCCTGCAACTTAGGCATGTGCCCTGACTGGGAATCGAACCTGCGATGCCTGGTTCGCAGCCCGCGCTCAATCCACTGAGCTATACCAGCCAAGGAACAGCAGCAAATCTTTTTAAAAAGTGTTCTCCTATTGCTTGGCAGGTATTATACTTTCCACTTTCGATCTCTGTTTAGGATCTTTTCATGGGTCCCGTATTATTTTTTCATTTTTGAACAATAAAGCTTCTAGCTGTGTCTGCAATTTGTTTAGCAACCTGGAATCATCTCAGTTCAGTAAATGCTCACAAATGAACTGAGTGAGGAGACTTACATACCAATAAACAGCATTTTCAAACTTTGGGTGCTTTTTTGTCTTTGGCTCCAGAAAGAGGCTGGTGGTCGGCTTGGCAGCTGGCTGTGACTGGACGTGGGGCCTGCAGCTCTTCCACACACTTCCTCGGTGCTGCGGTGCTGCAGATCGTCGGTGGCAGTCCTAGCTCATCGAACCCGAGCAGCCGCCCCTCCCAGCACCTTGTCTTCTGCTCCTCACAGGGACATGGAGTTTGCAGCCATCCCCTCCAGCTCGCAGCCTGTCACAAACATGCCCCACTCTCTGTTCACTGGAAGAGGCCTTTAACTCTAAAAAGAAGACAACATGCTTTCTTATGTTCTTGTTGCTATAAATCACACTATACAGCAAGGTGCCTCTCTTCCTTTCCTGATGGAAATGGAGAATTAAATATTTCTCTCTGGTAGGTATACTTTATTTTCACTATTTCAACCAAATGTCAAAGAGACAGGAGAATATTTTTCCTCTAAGAAAATCCGTCTAACGGTTTTGGAGGAGAAATTGAGACAAGGACTGGTGTTAATTATATTCCAGCTTTCCACAGAATTGAGTGGTACACTGGGGAGCTAGCTAATGAGGGACTGAATGCATTTATGTCTTTAGATGCAGGAAGTACAGCCAATAAACAAAAGAAGTTACTTGCCTTTTTCCTTTCTTCTTTGTGGACTTATTGAGATATAATTGTTACATGAAAACCTGCACATTTTGAGTGTGCATTTATACTACATCTATATCTATCTGTGAAACCACCACCATGATCAAAAGAATGTTATATGCCATCAGGATCAAGGGTCCTACACCCATAAGAGCTAATAAATTTTGTCAATTTTCAGACATCTGTTTCAGACATTGTTTTTTGCCCCATGGTTTTTAAGCTCGTCTCAGGTGTCACTGTCTCTGTTACCATAACTGCCAATTTTGGAGTGATTTATGGCGTCTCTCGAACAGATGCTGGTTAGTCTGCAGTCACTGAAGTTGCGTGTGTGTTGGGGGCAGGGTCTCACCCACTGTGTCCTGCACATCTTCTCATGGCATCAGAATTCTCTGAGCAGCCCAGTCTTCTTCCAAGCCCTGGGGGAGCTCCTTACCACATTCCAACCGCAGCTCCAGTCCTGGGAATGTAGTGAGCATTTCTACCACTTCTGTTCCACGGAAATGTTCCCATGGCTTCATGACCCTCTGCACGTGCTGACAATGGATTCTGCCTTCCTCCCAATCATAATGTCTTCACTGACTGCAGGGCTTCAGGTTTCAGCAAGCATGCTAGCAAGTTTCTGGAGGTGATTTTGTTTTAACATAAACTTTCTCATTCTTTGAAGAACATGAAGGTTTTGTTGTATGCTTGGAAGGTGAAGGGCAGAAATGGTAGTTTGGGTGATAGTAGGTAATCTTATAGGTTTAACCGGAGTGCAGAACCGAAAGCCTCCCACCTCAAAATAGGGAATTGTCACTCTGTTTCCCCACCTTCACAAGAGATAATTTATTTCAGTTTTCTCAGAGAGAATATTAGAAGTTAAGTAAGAATCATAGGGTCTCAATTATTTTGCAATCATTTTAGTGGATATATGATGAAGTCAATTCTCCACAGAACTGTGAAAATGGTTTTACAAAAAATGTTTGTAACAAGCAGGCTATCTTTTGAGGCTTGAAATTCTTTTACACTCTCCTAGGTGTGATAATTAAACTGTGATTCACTCTGTGTTTTGTTCCTGTGGTTCATTCACTGCCTCAGCTAGTCAAAGCTGGGAGAGGCAGCGAGATCTTACAAAGTCTGGGGAGATTCAGGTGAATTTGAAGATACAGATAGCTGAAGAGAGAGGGAGGGAAGGAGAGAGGGACCAGATGTCTGTGTTTTACAGGATGTCTAGGTGATTGTAATGCAGGCTAAGATTTGAGAATCATGGAATTAGACCATTTTTAATGCCCCTTCTAACTCTAAGATCCATCAATACAAAATCCACATGATTGTTACTTTCTTAAAGATAGAGTATACCCCATAGTTTTCTGAGTTTCTTATAAGGGACTACAGTTCTGGAACATGTCAGGTCACTGAGAAGAAACCATTAATGTAATTCAAGATGTTGGACCAGAAGACTTGAAGTCTCACGTTCCAGTTACAGAGACAGGCATCCCTTTTATTTTCTGCCCTTCTCAGGCCTTTCTTGAGGTTGAAGAATTAATAAAACAGGATTTCATTCAGTCTTCTGGGCAGTAATCTTGCAAAGTTGGTGGAGTTAGGATATTTAGGCCCACGTGAAGAGCTGGTACTCTTACTATTTGGGGATTGGGTTTACATATGACCATTCTGCATGTGGTTATGAATCACTTAATGATGGAAATAAATTCTGTCTGACTTATTTTCATAGCATAATACCCTCCAGGCCCACCAATGTTGTCAAAAACGTTAAGATTTCATTCTTTTTTACAGCCCAGTAATATTCCTTTGTGTAAATGCACCACATGATCTTTCTCCAGTTGTTTATTGATGAGCACTTAGGTTGCTTTCATATCTTGGATATTGTAAATAACACTGCAATGAATGTAGAGGTGCCAGATGGGAGGTGGGTTGTGGGATTGGTTAAGAGTGTGATTAAGAAGTACAAACCAGCAATTACAACATAGTCACAGGAATATAAAGTACAGCATAAGGAATATAGTCAATAATATTATAATATCTATGTATGGTGCCAAATGGGTACTAGAATTATCAGGGGGATTACTTTAAAATTGTATATATAATATCATAATAATAGATATGTATATATACATATCTAATAACCTGAAATTAATATAAAATAATATTGAATATTGCCAACTGTAATTGAAAAAGTAAAACCTTCATTTAAATACAAAAGAAAGGAACACATTCTGAGAAATGCATCATTGGGCAGTTCTATCGTTGTGCAAACATCACTAAGTGCACTTACACAAACCCAGATGGTGCAGCCTGCTGCACACCGGGGCTGTGTGCTGCAGCCTGGTGCTCCTAGGCTATAAGCCTGTACAGCATGTTACTGTACCAAGTCCTGCAGACAATTATAATGAAATGGTAAGCATTTGTGTATCAAAACACATGTAAACATAGAGAAGCTACAGTAAAGATATAGTATAAAAGATAATGTGCATGTGGGTGGGGCACGCTTACCCCAGCAAGCACACACTCATGTTGGAGGGGCAGGGGGTACTGTGAAGGGCAGCTCCGTGGGAGAAAGAGTAGACATTAGGAGGAGAGAGGGAGGAAGTGAGAGAGGGAAGAGAAGAGGAGAGAAAGGGAGAGCAGAGATGGAAAGCGACCCAGAAAGATAAAGCTTGAGATGAGAAATAATAAAAGGGAGAGGGAGAGGAAGGAAAGGAATGGAGGGTGGGAGAGAGGGGGAGAGAGAGAGAGAGCTGGAGAGAACAGGAGGAAGGAGAGATAAAGAGAAACTGAGGGAAGGGAGATGAGTTTATGCATGTGTGTGCAGGGGCAGGTGTGGGAGGGTCAGGGTGGGCTCCCCTGCTCCTCAGCCTTGTCCCCTCACTCCCTCACCAAGTTGAGCCTCAGCCTAAGGTGGACTCAAGGGACAACAAGGTGGACAGCATGCTGAGCCTCCTCATTTATTTAAACCGCCCAGAACTAGTAAATTCAACCTTTCAGTAGGGTCCAGCCTTTTCGTTCAACACCACAAACATTTTGCTTCTAAGCCGTTGTAATTCTATGGCACCACTGTCACATATGTGGTCCACTGTCGATGGAAACACCATTAGGCGCACGATTGTACTTCCCAGAAGGAACACATGTCATGTAACTTGCAGTTCTCAATTTTTGCTCTATCCCTGCATGGCAAATGCTAATGGTCAGCCAAGACGAAGATGTTGCAAAGGGTCAAAAAGCCTATGGAGGTACTTCAGAGATGCTTCCTTTCCCAGATATACCAACCAAGACCCCACGAAGTGAAATAGTTGGCCCAGGGTTAAACAGCTGTTAATGGTACATCCAAGATCAGACCCCAAGAAATTTTCTGACTTCCAGATCAGAACATTTACCCTGACATTAAAATTTCCATAATAGAATGAGTAAGGCACATCTCCATTTAAAAAGCCCAAATGAAAGTATATGTCAAGTTGTTTTTCAGAGTTTAGCAACATTGCTGTATGCAAGTTGCATGCCTCTATTCAGAAGATAGAGCATGTCTGGATTAATCTTCTCTATTGTTACTTTAAGTAGAAATGACTAGTCATGCATTTCACTAACTGAAGCATATTGAAGTGAAAATAAAATCACTGCCCCCGAGCTCTTTCTGACACTAATGTATGCATGTTTATCTTTGCCTTCACTTTCTACTAGACAGTTGTGTCTGAGGATGCTTCTAAAAGTGGTTTCACTTTCAGATTTGACTGGTGGTTTTTAGTTGTAGATGGGATTGAAAGGGCTCATGGCGGTAATTCATGAACTAGATTGTAGAGTAGCCGATTTGCCCAATGCCCAGATTGGGCTCTCTGAGCACCAAGCAGCTGCTAAAAAAATGAGATGATTTCCTAACTCTGAAGTGTCTACTATTTCAGATATTCAATTTATTTGAATTCATTCAGTGAATTTTTATTATAAAGGCTCTGTGGGCTGATGAGTCAAAACACACTACTGAAGTCAGATTGAGTTCTAGGCCTACCTCTTCACTTGCTTTGAGGCCTCAGACAATTTACTTATCTTCCTCATCTGTAAAATGGGGCGTATCAGTCAGTTAGGATTCAGTGAGAGCAGCAGAACCGTATGCACCTCAAGGACTTGGCCTTATTTGATTGTGGGAGCTTGTTACACAGTCTCTGCAAGGCTCTTGTCTTGCTGTCTGATGCTGGTACTTGAAATCTGCAGGGCAGATGGGCGTAAGGTAGAGAGGAGCAAGGACAAGTTGAAACCCACAGACAGGAATAGGAACTTCCCCAGACCAGCTTGAGCCCACGTCAGCGTTCACTGCCTCCAACTTCAGCGAAGTGGGTGTCGTGCTGAAGAAGCTGGCCCCTTTCATCACACAGCTAAACACACACCTAAACACACACCTGGCCCACAATATGGTGACACTGAAGGAGGATCCAGGAGAAGGCAGGGCGTTGCAGGTCCAGGGGCTGCCCAGGGCCAGCAGGTGAGCCCGCAGATGGATGACAAGGTGTAGAAACAAAATGGTAGCTGCTTCACTTCCACCCTCAAAATTTGTCATGAAAATTCTCCTGTGGCCCACCCTAACCAGAAACACCACAAGGGAGATCCAAGATGTACTTCAGCCTAGCCAGGTGGACACATCAGAAAGCCACAAGGTGGCGCTAACAACAAGACCACCGCTGTAGACTTGTTACCAGGATTCAGTTAAGTCTGAGAACCCGGAACAATACACAGCGATTATTGATGATGATGATATGTGATTCCCGCCAAGAACAATAATAGTCTATTTTAGGTTTCACAGAGACCAGAAATATGTCCACCCTATTCTCAAGTTCCTCGTATTCTAACATAAGGAAGAAAACATAGTTTTAACAATTCTTCACTATTACAATATCTTAGAAACTTGTTTCTTCTGAATGAGCCAGTTGGTGTGGGGGACTTGTCCTTTAAGAATCAAAACAGTTTCTTTCTTTAATCATTTCAATGAACATCTTTGACAAATGCATCTTACATTTTTAGACATCTTATGTAGCATGAAGGAACCACTTAAGCTTTCTTTTATGATTCAGAGTGATCACTGGAAGTCCAATTATTATATTGTTCTATAATGGGACCCGTCACATTTGGGGCAATGCAGTCTGACGTTAAATGGCCCGTGATTGATATTGTTCTCTCTTGCACTCAGCTGGCACTTCTCACTATTTTCACTCTCGTTGCCTGTGGCAGGATCTCTCCCCTCTTTTAATTTGCTGCTTCCAATCTGCTATAGATTGAGAAACCAGATAACTAAGCTTGTCAAAACTGTGTGCCAAGCTCAGTAACATTGGCCCTGATGAGAACCTCAGCAAAGCTCATCTTGTATTTGTTCTCCCTTTCTTGGGAGCCTGTAATTTCAGTGACCCCGCGATGTGCAGGTCACGAAGAACAAAAGTATACACCCCAGTAGGTGAGCCCATGCGGCGCCCGGGCTCCTTCCAAAGCCCTCGTGGAGAGAACCAGGAGGAGGATGGAGGGATCCATCCTCAGCCACAGCACAAGGAAGGAGGCGAGATGCGTAGGCCCACAAGGACCTTTCTGTGGCAAATGGGGCCATCGTTACTCTGGCTAATGTGACTTAGTTTCAGCAAGGTGTCATCTTGCCCATGACCTTTATGTTAGGAATTTGAGTTTAATTTTCTATTTGGTTCTTATTTAATTTTTAAATTGTATGATTGTAAAAGACCTAAAATCATGGAGACTTTGTTTGGAGGTTTATTTAGTGTGTGTAATTGCACTAAGCATCTATGTACATGGGAAACATTTTCTTTTGACAAGTAAAAATAACTTCCCACTAAGCTGCTGTTCTATCTCTCAAATTACTCTAATTTTAGTGTTCTGCTTGCATTAAGGAGAATTCTTTCAATTCTGCCAGTCTCTGGGCTACTTAGCCTTTCAGTCTTTCCATTGGGAGCATTTACAGTAATTCTGCTTTGTGACACAGTCTAGTATAATGGGCTGTGGGGATAGGCAGCATGTGTTTTGGGTTTAAATCTCAGCTCTGCTGAGTTACTAGTTGTATGTCCTTGAGCAAGTGAACCTTTCTGTGCCTCAGTTTCCTCATTCGTTAAACAGAGCGATAAACCCTCTAGGGTTGTTGTTGTAAGGATTAGATGAAGTGATACATAAAAAATGTTAAAAAATAGTGCCTGGCAAAGAATGAGTGCTTCTTAAATGTTGGCTGTTGATATTCTGGCTTTTCGGTCACTTCAGAACCTGAAAGTCTAAAATGATGCTGAAGTGAAAGAAAAGGAAGAAGAACCAAACCATGAAAATGAATACTGGCACTATAAATCAAACTTATTTAAATATATGTTTGTTAATTAAGTTCAAAGGCGGATGGCCACTTCCATCAGTGTTTGGTAGAAGGCCTGTGGTTGGGAACAAAGAAAATATAGTGTGTGTGCAAGCAAAAAAACGAGCTTGGTCATCAATTCAAAAATTGTTCAAAGTGAAGTTACATTTTCATGACAAACAGCACAGCGGCTCCCAGTTAGAGTCATGTCTGCATGGCCGAAAGGGGAGCATTCCTGGAAGCGAACGCCAGGCCCCACCACAGAAGAACATTGTCGCTTCTTTGTCTTTTTAGTCCCAGCATGTGTCCTGGAACATAGAAAATGAACTTAATTGGTATATAAAGAATAAGTGAGTGAGTGAATGAACAAACAGAAGAAAGAACAAATAGCTGTCTGCAGAAGGTGAGAGTAAGTCTTAAAAACTACTCGGCTGTCATAAAAAAAGAAGGAAATCTTACCTTCTGCGACAGCATGGATGGATCTGGAGAGTATTATGCTAAGTGAAATAAGTCAGTCAGAGAAAGACAAATACCGTACAATCTCACTTATATGTGGAATCTAATCATCAAAATAATTTGCCAGGACTAGCGTGGCTCGGTTGGTTGGCATCATCCCACAAAGTGAGAGGCCACCAGTTCATTTCCCAGTCAGGCACATGCCTGCATTGCTGGTTCAGTCCCCAGTCAGGCACATAGGAGAGACAACCAGCTGATGTTTCTCTCCCTCTCTTTCTCAGTCCCTTCCCCTTTCCCTAAAAGTAAATCTTAAAAAAAATAATTTAACAAACAAACTAGAAATAGAAGCACAGATACATGGAATGGACTGGCGCCTGTCAGAGGGGAGGGAAGTTGGGGAACTGGGTGAAAAAAGGTGAAGGGATTAAGAAAAACTATATATACGACACATGAACACAGACAACAGTGTGGTGACGGCCAGAGGGAGAGGGGGTGGGGTGAAGGGGGATAAGTGGGGAACTAAAGAGACCTGACTCTGGGTGGTGAGCACATGGTGCAGTGTGCAGATGACGTTTGTTGAGTTGTACACTTGAAACCTGGTTTTATTAACCAACGTCACCTGAATAAATTCAATTTAAATAGTATATTGAAAAAAAGATAACAAGAGGGAAGATTGGTGTAAATTTGTGTTATTCTCAAGCTGCATGTGTAAATTGGTTCGACATCGTGACTCTCACTTTGGTTGGCCCTCCGTGGTAACTGCAGGATCTGGGGTGGTAAAAATGGTGGTGTGGCTGTGTGTAAGCAGTGTGTGTAGGTGTCTGTGTGTGGGAATGTGGGCACCTTTAAAGTAATGCAGCCTGGGTGTCTGGACCTCTTCCACATGACTCCAGATCATAAAAGCCAAGTTAAAGGTCCTCCATGACCTGTCAGGAATACCAGCTAGAATCTGCTGGCTGCCCCCTTGAAGTTCAGTTCAGTCTTCTCTAACTAGGACTGTTCTCCTGTC
This sequence comes from Tonatia bakeri, assembly GCA_004024845.1. Lineage (NCBI taxonomy): Eukaryota > Metazoa > Chordata > Mammalia > Chiroptera > Phyllostomidae > Tonatia > Tonatia bakeri. The sequence continues at coordinate 85,242 of PVIA01000235.1, read as the reverse complement.
TTTTGATTGTGAATGGGATGACCGCAGGCTCTGGTTTTGCTCTTCTGTGTGACTACTCACTTCTTATCTGCATTAGAGTTGGAACATAAAAGGAGAAGATCCAGCAAGCTAACCTTAGGATCTTCACAAGCTGCCTTAGGAGGGCTTCACAAGCTGCCTTCCTTTGCCTTCCCCTCTTCCTTCCCTGTGAGACCTCAGGGTGTGCTCTCTGGAAGCTGCTGCAGATTTTTGGCAAGAGCCACTGGTACCTGGTTTTTCCTTTAAGCCTGGCTTCTGCTCCACATAAACCACAGAAAATTCCAGATGCCAGGTAAAGAGATTCCCCACTGGACACAGGACCTAGATATTTCTTACCTTCAAGTGTTCCTACCTCTTACACACTGTCAGCCCCTTCAGAGATCTGCTTGAACTGACGGACATGCACGTCACTTCTTGTGGCGGTTGTTCATGTGCCCACAGTGGTGCTGATTCCCTGCCCACTCGCCCTCCTGCCCTGCGGGCCTGTCTGAGCCAGTGCAGCTAAGGCTCAGCCACAGCCAGCCCAGGGACTTGACTGTGAACCTCCATCCTCATGCTGACAAGAACTGTCTCCTGGCACAAAGACAGCAAAGCAAGAAGTCCTGGGTTCGGAGCCCAGCTTCAACTCTCTGTAGCTTCATGGTGCAGTAACCATTTTTAAGTTTTTTTCTGTATGGTAGGATGTTTGGATATCTTCAGAAAATATTTCTGGCTGGGGAGAAGACTGGCCTTTCCTGGCTGGCCAGTTTTTAGAGAGAGCAAAGGACTCAGCCAGAAGTAGGCCTTTGGTGTGCAAACTAACCAACCAATCCTGAGCCAAGTTCCCCTACCAGGTCCTTTCACCCCAGAAGGCAGCAGTCATTTGGCTGCCTGAATCACCCTAGGGTCACCGAGCAGGCGAAGGGACCACCCCAGTAGCCCGAAGCCCATTAAAACTATACAGCCTGGTCAGTTCTCAGTTGTCCACCTTGCCCTACCTTGCTTCTCCTTCAGTAAAGACAGTGGTCTAAACCTCTGCTCACTCCCGATTCCGCTTCCCCTTCCTGACGAAACATGGTGTTGCTCCTGTGCCCTCGCCCGCATGACAGGCTCACCTCATTTCCGGGGGGAGTGGCAGTTACATTAAGCTTTTCTTTCAATGGCATCTACCTCTCAGCGTCATCACTCAGCTACCCATATAAGCTAAGACCTGGACACCAACCACATTGCTGTGGACAAGTTACTTAACCTCTCTAAGCCTGACGTCCTTACTGTAGAATGGAGCCACTGTCACCGCAGAAGCAGCTCAAAATGCTCCTGTCCTGTTTAACGACACACTGAGCTGCTCTTCAGAGACAACAGGCCAAAACCACAAGTTATGCAGCAGGAGCATGTGCACAGGAGAGAACTTTGACCTCCAGCTGAACCCGGAACCGAAGTCTGCCCCTCCCTACCCTCTCCTCCACTGACAGAAGCAAAGGACCAGGTCATAACCGGAACTTGAATACTGAAGCACTTTCAGAAGTGATGTTCTTTGTTCAGGAAGGTCTGGTGCTGATGCCCCTTAACGTGCATGGTCAAGCTCCACAGTCCTTCAACTGAACTTGCTCCACAAGTGCTTCTGCATACCTACTCCCCCTGGGCCTCCTAGAAATCTGCCCAAAGCCTGGACTTGGTGGGGGGTGGGGTTGGGTCCGGGCTTTCCGCATTCTCCTGGGTGGTCCATTCATAAAAAGGTTGTCCATCTTTCTCCACTGCAGTTCTTGGTGTTTCATGTTTGGCTCTGCTCGTGCCGGGTGGTCAAATGGGGTTTTTAGGAGGATCAAAAGAGAGGACATGCGTGACCCTCCCAACACTGTGCTTGGCAGAGAACCTGTTCCAGAGCAGATATGTCACTGTTAGGTCATCCCCCACTCCCCAGGGACACTGTTTGCTGTACTTTCCTCACACCACAGGTCCCAGAGACATAACAATGTTCTGGCACAGCGTGAGGAAAAGAGGAGGAGGTTCAAGCCAGAGGTTCCAGCTGCCTCAGACCTCAGCTTGCACCACATGCCTGCAACCCCTGGAGGCCCTGCCACATGCTGCCAGACCCCTGCTAAGGAAGTGGCAGCTGTGTAGCACAAGCTGGGTGGAGTGTGATCTCAGAGATGGGGGTTCCTACTGCGGTCCTCAGCACCCGCTGTGCGGTGCTCAGTGTGGCATCCACGTCAAAGCCAGGTGACAATTTTGTGCACGCAGTTAGCACTCCACCATTGTTAACTGTCATTAGCTTTATTATTACTCTAATTTTAACCAAGTTTGGGCTAGTTGTAGGAAAAGTACAAATTTGTTTTTCTGTCCATCACTTTTTTTCAAAATGCTATCCCAAATTTCCTCTTTGTGTCTCCCATTAATGCCTCTGTCAGATCTTTAGTTTCCTGGTTACTCTCTGATACTAAAGACTCCAGTGTGTCTTATTCTTACTCCAGTTTGTGCTCACCTCTTCTTCCCTTCAGACGGCCGTTCCTCAGTGTGAATGAGTACAAAGACATCTCTTTTTACTCCTTCTTCCTTCTGCTCTTGTGTGTTGGGATTTGCATGTAGGGTCAGGGAAGGAGGAAGCATGTTTTTGTTTTTTTACAAGGTGTTTCACATGACAGCATCTCTCTCTCAGCTCTTCTGGTGGCTCCTGGTGGCTCTCTCCTGTCCAGCAGAGGAGAGGAGCGGGTAGAGGACAAATGTGTGAGTTCTTTGAGGGAAGCCATGAGGGGCCTTAGGTGGGGATAAACTCTGGCTGACCTCTTTGGGCTTCCCTTAGCTTCTGCTCCTCTGGGGACAAAAGTTCTTGCTGTTCAGGGATCCCTTAAGCCCACTAGCCATCCAGGATAGGTTAACAATATGACCTCTTAAGCCTGGACTCTGGAGTCCATCACATTCTTGCCATGGCAGATTGGGGGTGCTGGCCACTCCACTGCTTCCCCGCCATCCACCATCACCTTCTAGTGTTGCCCACCTCACTCACCTTCTTCACAGGAGTGGAGAACAGGAGGTAATGAGATCTCGGGATTGTGCTGTGGACACCTCAGTCTCTGCCAGTAATTCCTTCGGTGCAATTCATCTCCTGATTTAAAGTAAGGGGAGGCATGGCAGATAGAGAACAAAGTCATGACATTCTCCTCACAGGCCCACAGCACCCCAGAGCCCCTCCCAGGATTCCCTCTGGCCTCTTGAGGGGTGATGACAGTAGAGCCAGGTCCAAGTTCTGGAGCATCTACTCCAGATGCTCCATCTTCTGGGGAGTTCTCTTTAAAATGTGAAAACCTTTCTCAGCTATAAAAAGGAATGAAATCTTACCCTTTGTGACAAATGGATGGACCTAGAGGATATTATGCTAACAAGCCAGACAGAGATAGACAAATATCATATGATTTCACTTATACGTGGAATCTAAAGAACAAAATATATGAACAAGCAAAATTGAAACAGACTCATAGGTAAAAGAACAGACTGATGGTGGCCAGAGGGGAGGGGGGTTGAGGGGTTGGGTGAAAAAGATGAAGGGATTAAGGAATACAAATTGGCAGTTACCAAACAGTCGTGGGGATGTAAAGTGCATCATAGGAAATATAGTCAGTAATATTGTAATAACTCTGTATGGTGCCAGGTGGGTACTGGAAATATCAGGGGAAACACTTGGTAAAAGTGCATGATTGTCTAATTATTATGCTGTACACCTGAAACTAATACAAAATAGCATTGACTGTAAACTATAATACAAAAATATGAGAACCTATCACTCCCAGTCTTGGAAGTTGACTCATAACTGTTAGGAAACACAAGTGTCCTCCCCCCAGGACTCCGTGTACCCATTTCAGGAGGTACAGGATGCGCACGCACTGCCTCCGGCTGTCCCGGGAGTGTCCCGCCACTGCCTGCCTTCCTCCTTGCCCACTCCAGCCCTTCCCATTCCTGCCCTTTGCACCATCTGACTCCTACCCTCCCTTGTCTCTGGAAGCGGGAAAAAAGTGTCACTCAGAAAAGTCTTAAGCAAATAAAGATTATAATCCAGAAGATTAAAAAAAAATCCAGGGCAGAGTGGAGGGTAAATGAAACCATAAAGCATCAGAGAGAGCCAGAGCCAGAAAGACCATCATGTGGGGGAATTGGCATGAATTGCTGCAGAAGTGCAGTGAAAGCTGATTAACAGACGTTTAGTAATATCATACTCTCTCCTCTGTTATTATCCACCCAGGTGACATATTAGTCAGCTCAGGCTAGACATTTTCATAATATTAAAACTTCCATTCCATGAACACAGGATGTCTTTCCATTTTTCTGTGTCTTCTTTAATTTCTCACATCAATTTTGTGTAGTTTTCAGTGTACACATTTCCCTGTCTCCTTGGTTAATTTTATTCCTAAGCATTTTATTCCTTCTGATGCTGTTGTAAATGAAATTGTTTTCTTATAAATGAGATTGTTTTCTTAATTTCCTTTTTGGATCATTCATTATTAGTGTGAAATATGCAACTGATTCTTGACTTTGTATCACATGTTGAGTTTGCATCCTGCGACTTTATTGAATTTGCTGATTAGTTCTAACAGTTTTGAGTGTGTGTAGAGTCCTTTGGGTTTTCTCCTCATGCTTTCCTCTTCAGCAGCCAGGTTTTCCATCCCCTCTGCTTCTGATTGCTCAGAGTCTAGAAACAACTGCACTCCTGCTTCAGCTTTTGAACATGCTTCCTCTCTTCCCCTCCTGTGCTCTGAAATCCACATAACAGCTAGAGTAATCCTCCTAAAAGAAGTCAAATCAGCCCTGTCTCTTCCTTGCTGGACACTCTCCAATGGCTTCCCAGTGCTCTTAGGATGAACTCTGACATCTAGTTCATATGTGTAACAGCCTTGTCAGCCCCGCGTGACCTGGTGTTAACCCCTCCTCCAACATCACCCTCTGTCTCCAGCTCCACTGGCTATGCTGGACAGGTGCTGGAGTCTTCCTCACTTCAAGACCTCTGCACGTGACATTTCTGCCCTAACATCTCTCTTCTGGCTCCTCACACAGTGATGCCTTCTCATCGATCACCTGTAGATCAAATATCTCTTTGAAGTTCCTTTATGAAGAATCCAAGCCACTCCAGCACCCTTTTCAGTTACTGAACAGCATAGTGCCCTACTAATTTTTTAAACATCAACCTCCCATTTAATTGTTTCATATTCGCTTACTTGATTGTAGTCTGTTTCTCCCATAATTATGTAAGCTGAGTGAGGATTACAACTTTTTTGTGTCCTGTTGTGTCCCCAATGCCTAGAATACTGCCAGACATATATTGAGTGCTTAGTAAGTAATTGATAAATTAATAAAAATATGAGGCCACAATTACCACCAGGAAGATTCACTATGCGTTCAAAGCTGAGCGTCCCTGAGCTGACTCTTCTGGTGGCAAGTAGACAGAGCAAGGCAGAATGGTAAAATCTCTCTTTCTTATCTCTGCACCTACAATTGGGTGAGTAGTTTGGGGCCTCCTTTGAAAACTTAATCATATTAAATTCATGGAGGAAGGCAGCAAGAGGCGTATGCTGCATTTCCTATTCAGCTTTGCCAAAAAGCCCCACAGTGGGCATACCAGGTGTTTGCCATCTATTAAGTAGTGATTACTATAATTGTTATTCTTCTGTTGTTCCTAATATTTAGGTACCTCAGTAATATCTGGGCATTTATATGCCTTAGATGTAATAACATCATGGTAACAAAACCCTACAATAAATCAATAGTGTATTCATGCTGATCTGGGGCCAGACTGGTAAAGGCTCAAGTATTTGGGGCCAAAGCACCACCTGGGGAGATCAGAGGTCTGGACCCGGGCCTGTGAGCCAACTCTGGTTGGGCTTGAACTGTAGCAGCAGTGCCAATCATGGGATTTAGCAGGAGAGAAGGCTGACTAGGGCCAGATGAGGAGTGTCCTGGCACTCACACTGGCTCCTGGCTTGGGTGCAGGATACAGAGATTTTTCGTGGAGTAAAGGGAACTGGTTTCATTACTCCTAAACCTCAGAACATGTGTAGGAGACGCAGGTCTCTTACCAGAAGGAAGGGCAGGAAAGGCTTACTTCAGACAAGTTTTAGTAACAGACTGTGGGCTTGTGATTCCCTGTACTATAATTAATTCTCCCTATCAGCGATAAAGTCCCCTTACATTTTATAAAGAGAGATCCAAAAATCAAGACAAGAGATGAAAGAAAGGGCCCTTGCTTGTGTGGCCTAGTTGGTTGGAGTGTTGTCCTGTAACTGAAAGGTTGTGGGTTCAATTCCCAGGCAGAGCATATATCTGGCTTGTGGGTTTGGGTTATGGTCAGGGCACATACAATCCCCGGTCTGGGCACGTACAGGAGGCAACCAGTTGATGTTTTTCTCTCTCTCTCTTTGACGTTTCTTTCTCTCTTCCTCTCTCTCTAAAAAGCAATGAAAAAATGTCCTTGGGTGAAAACTTTAAAAGAAAAGAGAGAGAGAGAGAGAAGAAAGAAGGGGTTTCCTACGATTGGACTGGTGAATTAGGGTTGCAAGAATGAACCACTGTAGGAAAGACAGAACTGGTACAGAGTTTCAAAGTACAGAGAAGAGTCCGAAGTGGGGCCTGGCACTGTGATGGGAGCTGGGTCAACAGTGATGGGGAAAAGCTCCATGACCTTGGTCTTTGGGGAACTTACTATCTATCAAGGAAGAAGGCAGGCATTGATCAAACAATTATAAAAGCTTTTGAAATTTTAATGTCAACAAATACCATGAAGAAGGAAACCTATAGTTTGGAGATTTAGCTGTCCAGCAGTACAGGGAAGGTACCATTGAGCTAAGCTATTAAGGATGCATTTGAGTAAATCTGGAATGGGGGAAGTACTTTAGGCAGAAGGAATAACATGTGCAAAGAGACTGCGGTAGCAAACAGCAAAAGGATCAACTGAGAGGTGTATCTGAATTCACGTGGATATTAGGAAGGTGATTCAAGCTGGAGAGAAATATGATATATTGGTTATGTAGTGCTCCATAAGTCACTACCCCAAACTGAATGGCTTAAACCAACATGTATCATCTCATAGTTTCTGTGGGTCAAGAATCTGAGCATTGCTTAGTTGGGTGCCCTGCCTCAGGGTCTGCCACAAGGCTGTGATTAAGGTGTTGGCTGGAGTTGCAGTCCACTCAAGGCTCGATGGGGGAGAATCCATTTCCAAGCTCACCCATACCTTTACTGGCAGCTGTCAGGGTCTCAGGGGCCACTGGCCAGAGCCAACAGCCTGTCATGTGGGGCTTTCCATAGGGTTATTTATGATATGGCAACTGGTTCCCCTCAGAGGGAGGGAGGAGGAGGAGGATGGAAGAGAGAGACAGAGAGAGACAGAGAGAGAGACAAAGCATAGCTATTTTAAAACCTAATCTCAAAAGTGATATCCATCACTTTTGCCTCAGTCTGTTTGCTAGAAGGAAGTCTCCGGGTCCAGCCCACTTGCAGGGGAGGGCTGCCTTGGAGACTGCCAACCACACACAAGGAACGTGAAAGGCCTTACCAAGTTTAGGTTTCATTCAAAAAGCAATGGACAACCATTAAGTAGTTTTAAGTAACCAGATGGTGTGATCAGATACAATTTTGAAGAGACAGACTTTGTTTTTACTGATCAAGACCGATGTAATCTTTTAAATTTTCCTTATTTTGTAGATATTTTATAATTTTGGTTTTGCTTTTCTCTTGGCACAGGGGTTATTAAAGAGTTCAAGTTTTCTAGATAGTAGGGCTTTATTTTTTGTCTTTTACGTCATTGTTATTTTATATGTTCAGGAAACATGCTCTTGTTATTTCTACTCTTCGAAGTGCTCCAGGGCACTTGAATAGATTGTCTTCCCTGTTGACTCGGACATACTCTTCAGTATTGTGTGCATCTTGTTTATCGTGTGGTTTCGGGTGTCTCTGTTGCTGCATGTTTTTGTCCTACTTCATTTACCAAACACCAAGGCAAGTGTATTAAAATCTCGAATTTGCTGTACAAATACTGACGCTTTGCTGTTTAAGGTGTAATGATTGATGAAGGACATTCTTTATGTTATAAACTATATTCTTATTATTATATAGACCCTTCCTTCCTAATGCAACAAGTTTTTCACATTTATTTATTTATATAACTATTTGTTATTTCATTGACTATGCCTCTGTTTTTAATTCTTCATATCATTTTATTTTAGATGCCTTTCTTGGGTTTTGCTTTTTGGTACAGTCTGTTAATATTTAATTAAATAAAAGACTTTAAAAGATGAGTTTATTTGATTTAAATTTACTGATGAGACAAATCACCTTATTTTTGTTATCTTGTTTTTGTTTTTTTATCCTTTCTATTCTTAATGCTTCAGAAAAAAACATTTACTTTGTAGTATTTGTTTTGTTTGTTTTAGCCCCCTTTCCCTTCTGGTCATTTAGAGAGTTATAAACACTTTCTTTTTGTGTTATAGTAACTGTCTATAGTATTTTCTCAAGTTTTACTTTCAAATAATATCCATTGGCCCCCACTACATAAGATAAGGAACCTAGTACACTGTAGTGTACTCCCCCTTTTCCTATAACCTTTTTCCCCCTGGCTCTCCTAACACTTGATTTGACTAGGTATATTGTAATTTCTCTTGTGATTAGTTCGATAAATATAGTAACAAATGTATAACCCTACTATTTTATGTGTCACCTCCATATACTATCTTTTGACATCCCTCCCTAGCATGCTGTGAAAACAAAGAAGTCAGCCCACACATATGACCCCTACTTTCTTCCTACATTTCAACTCATGAGTTTGGTTGATTATGTCATTGGAAGTTTTCCATAGCTATTCAGCTTTAGTTTCTCACTACACGCTGATGCACAAAACAACCCTTTTGCTTTGGGGACTACATTTGCCTCTTGATGAGCTGGCCATCATCTTCCATGTTTACTGGTTCCTTTAGGAAGGGCAATAGGGCCTCTAAACCCTGCACTTTGAAGATGTGCAAATATTTTTGTGGCCTTTAGAGCTGAATTTCAGTTTCTACACCCCTATGCATACCACATCAAGAATTTGTAGCCATTGTTTCACAATTTCGCAGCTTTGAAAGTTGCTGTAGATTATTTCAGCACATGCTTAATTTCAATTTAATCCTTCTATATGATTTGATTTTGTGTGTGTGTGTGTGGGGGAGTGTGTGTATTAGGTACTCCTAAGGTGGCCTACAGTGCTCTCCTCCTCTTAGTGTTCAGTCCTTCATAAAGTCTCCAACCCATGGGTGTCAGCTGTACCTGGTGATTCGCTACTAATAAATAGAATGTGGCAAAAGCCAAATGGTTCCAAGAACCTGTGACTTCTGCCTTTCTCATCCTCTCTAGTTCCCTTACTGACTCATCCTGGGTAGCGTTGCCAGATTTAGAAGATAAACATACAGGATTCCCAGAAAAATCTGAATTTTACATAAGTAACAAATAATCTTTTAGTATAAGTGTGTCTCATTTAGGAGTTCCAGCCAAGATGGAGGTGTAGGTAGAAACCTTTCACTTCCTTGCACAAACAAAAGGAGGATAGCTGTTACAGAACAGACCCAGGGGAGGGGCATGAATGATATACTATTACTGAAAGGGCCTACCCTTGTGCTCTAGGGGATCCCTGCCCCCGCCATACTGGGTTCACCTTGGCCACCAGGGAAAGACATTTCTCAATGTCAGAGACTGGTGAAAAGGAAAGGGCTTATTTATTTAAAAAGTTATACAGACTTAAAGTAATGACTTAGTGTCTTCATTAAAAATACTAAAGTCCTTTAGAATACCCACAAATGCACAGTCCTTCCTTCTCCCCTTTGCCCAGTCCAGGGTACTGTTATCTCAGGAAAAGAAGTAGAAGCCTGTGGTTCAGGCAGCCCCTCGGTTCTGGCACCATCAGCTGTGTTGCTGCTGTGATCTCCAGTTAATCCAAAACCATGTGGCACCTTCGTATGGCCCACCAGGAAGAATCCTTTCACCTCTTTTCTTCTAGGCAAAGTCTCTCCTGCTTCCTAAACCACATGGCAAAAAGGGTGCACCCTAAAGCTGCACAGTCCCAACTTTTGCCAAATCTGAATGGTCTCAAAAAGCCCCTGCATGGCTGCTGCACCTGGGTTTAAATCCCAGTGCCAATCTTCCTGGGTAGCAACATTTCCGACTCCTTCCACAATCAGTTACACCTGCCAGCATTCCCATATTCTTTCATCTTTACTGGGCTGCCATAGTCAGTCCAGGCAGGTGTGGCCCCATGGGGTGGAACCAATCATCTGCAAGCTTTTATGCAGGTGCTGTAACCAGGGGGAGTTGCCTCCCAGTTACATCATGGGTTGAAGTCACTCCCATCCCCCTGGCTCAAAGTGTGGTCACAGCTTTGACATATCTATGCAACCAGTTAAAGGTTATAGATATGTTAAATGACCATTCTAGAGGTTATCTGCAAAACTGTTGCTGTTCAAAACAACTCTCAATGGCCCTGCTCCATGTGTTCCATCCCCCAGTTCAGACCTGTGGGGGTGAAGACATCCTATATATATATATTTTTTTCTAATATTTTCTGGACACCCTGATTTCAGGACCCCATTAAAAATCCCCATTTGGCCTCCCCACCGCCTTGGTCAAAGACTTTTTTTTTAAAGTGGCTGAGTTTGGGGGTAATGTATCATAGATGCGTCAGTAGTGTTAAAGAGGAAACCACATGCCCAAAATGGAGTTACTCATGCTAAAAAGAAGCCCATGATATCAAACGTAGGTTTAATACCTGACCTACTCACAATTTTATCCTCTCCCAGTCTGGAATTTTCTGGCCAAGCAATGGTAAAGTAATCTGTCACATGGACCTTCTCCAGACTCTCATAGAAAAAAGAGGCAATCTGCATGATAAAAATCTTTCTCATTCTCTCCCCACCCCCCTCCCAAACGTTGCAGCCCCACCTTTCTTCCTACAGACACCTTCCATCTTGTACAGCCCCTCGGAGCACCTTTCTAGTTGCTAGATGGGGTGCTGCCCAGTTCACGAATCATTTAATTAAGCCCATTAGATGTTCACATTTACTCTGTTGTATTTTGTTTTGTAATGATAGATTACGTATATTTGTAACATATATGCTATATATATGTAGCATATATACTACATGTCACTACTATACAGGGTGTTTAGATGTAATTTTTTCTTAACTGAATTCTCCCCTAACTGTATCAGGATATTGCTTTGTTGCTGGTAGTTACTCATCAGCCTCTTAGTCTCCACGGGAAGAATCTGTAGATGCACTGAAGATTTTGCATCTTATCTTTGAATGGCTCTCCTGATCTATTTTATTGTTTTTTTTCTTTTAAATTATTTTCAAATTAGTTTTGCTCTATCTTCTCAATCTTATTTTCCTTATTCTTGATTATGTTTTTCCATTATCTAGTTTTCTTTTTTATTGCTTTTGGGGTTAACCATCATTTCTGAAAGTGTTTAATTTATTTCCTGAGCTTTACAAGCACACTTTTCATCACCTTCTATTGTTCTTTTATTTCTTTCCAGAACCCTTGTATCTCTGAGCTTTTATTTCGTGCGGAACATTACATCTTTTATTTCATGTGGAACCCTGGTCAGAATTTGTGTCTGCTCAGGTCTATTTTTCCAAGGTGTGTCTTTTGTTAGGTTCCCCTCTCCCTTCCACGGGTTTGCTTGTTTCCTTTTTGATTGCCGTTCTTCCTGGGATGGAGTTCCTTCTTCCTGAGTGAGCTGGTTAGGACGGTAGTGAGGCAGAGGTTGCAGGGCTGAGGGCAGCCGTGAACTGCCTGGAGTTCGGGCTGCTGTCTCTAAGCACTTCTCCCGCGGCACTATCTCCTCCTGTAGACAGGCAGTTTTCTTGTCCACCAGGAAACTCTGAACGTCTCAGTTGTTTTGGTGGGGGTGACCTAGCCTTTAATTTTCCCCACCAGTTCAGGGTGGCAGCTTTAAATATGCTTCCAACTTCTGGTAGCTCCTCCGTGATGCTGACTGTTCACAAAGGTGGTGGGTACGCATAATTTCTCAGTCAGCCCCACGTCCCTCCATTCTGTAGTGCCAGCTTTCAGGGAAGCATCCTCAGCTGTCAGCACACCCCAGACTCACATTTCTAAATGATGGGCCCAGGTGGTATCTACCTGAGAATCCCGTGCTCTGCCCACCCTGTTCCCAGACCTCAGAGGTAAGAGCTTTTCCTCATCCTGAGGGGTTCTACCTGTTTGTTAGTTGTTATTTGTGATTTGTAGTTTGAGGTTAGGAGCATGTCTTCATTTAATCAAATATGTAATTTTTCTCCTGTTCCTCATTCTCTTTATCAGGTAGATTTAAGGTGAAAAGAGAAGCAGAGATTATTTTATTTCATTATAAAGAAAATATACACTTATTATAAAAACTTAAAGTACACAAAAATATAGAGGAAAAGTAAAATGCAAGATGAATCTATGCTCATAATATACTACCTCCTTATGTATATAAATAAAATTTTTTAACAAAACTCACCATTCATAAGCATAAACATGTATTAAAACTTACCTTGTGCTTCCTTCCAGGTCAGCACATGCAGACACAGGTCACCTGTGTGTGAATGGACACACTTGTAACTCAGTTCATTTTTCTGGAAACGGAAGCTTTGACTTTGTCGTCACCACTTGGGATCACTGCAGTACAGGCCCTTAAAAAATACACTCCCAATGTGGAATCATTGACAAAGCCATTTCTTTCCCTTCCCATTCCCTGGAGTCAAGATGTGGATCTGGCCATAGAACATTATGGCACACAGTCCTAATGTCAAAGTATACCCACCAGCCTCTAATTTCCTGCTGAATTTCATACCACTCTATAGGAGACTGTTCTGCATGGCGTGGTCCCAGCTTCCACTTGGAAAGACCAGTGGAAAGGGAGGTTGGATGCACAGGACCCACGCCCACAGATAGGTTCTCCGGAGGGGAATCAGGCCTGCATTGTACCTGGACCACTTTGAGACTTACTTTTTGCTAAAACTCCCTGACCCTGAATTGAAGCAGCAAGTGCTTACTGTAACTTCCTGAAGTCTGTGCTAAACCTCCCAAGTATGGAGCGTAACCGGTTCAACCACTTTTCCCCTTGGTCCACAACATTCTTCTCTTTGAAGTAATTAGTAACACACTTGCCTTTGTTTTCTGTAAAAGGTGACCACCTACAGTGAACCTGTGCATAGGAAATGAGGACCATCCTCAATATAATGTGCCCAGAAAAGCAATAAAAGCTTGTCAAGGCGAGGGTCAGCGTGCTCTCCCCTTGAAAGAGTGGCTGTGCTATCCCTTTTCCTCCACAGGACTCGGTAGTCCATGTGAATTTGTCTCATCTCAGACACAACAATGCGCACCCTGCAAGCCATGGTCCACATCACCACTCTGTCTCCCCCTGGGTTTCCTTCAGGGCACCTGGAAACACCTTGATGTTTGAATAAAACCTACACTCTGAGGCTCTCTCTAGTACCTTTGCAGCATTCCTGGCATGCTTTCTTCAGCCACTGTGGACCTATGCTGTCTGCTTTAATGTGAAACAGCAGCAGAGATAGACAGAGAAAGAAGGGGTAGGGTAAACAGTCTGCTAAGTAACAGTTAACCCAAGAAAAGCCAGTATTTCCCTTTAGCACTTATTGGCCTTTACTCTTCTGGCTGGTAGGCAGTGGGAAAAATAATTCTGCATTACTCAGAACTTTTCATGAATATACATCTATGTTTTAAATATTAAGTAATTTGGAGGTGAACATCACTTTTATGAATCAGTGCTCTCCAAGGCAGTGCTTAAAAGGTATGAGTCTAAGGCTAGGTTTTCCCAGACCCAGATCCTGAGACAAAAGTTTTAGTACAACTGGCTTATTTGGAAGGTGGTCCCAGGAAGCACGAGAAGGGGAAGGTGAAGACTGGAAAAGGAGGAAGCAATGCAAAGTGCACTAAAGAACAAATGCCCACTGTTGGCAACCAACACTCAGTCCCATTGGGGGCATCTGGGAGACAGTATGGAACATGCCTCCAAATTATCCCACCTAAAAGCTAGGAAGCAAGGGTATTTATCCTCCAGCTCCCATCTGTCATTGGCTAAGGGCTATTCCTGAAGGTAGAAACTTCCCCATATCCTTGCCTGCCCTGAGTGGGTTAAGGGAAATTTCAAGGGTGGAGAATTACCAGCACTTGGTGTTTGTTGGATGCCATTGAAACATAAAGTGCCAAGAGGTGTGAGCAGGGAGCCAAGAGGATCTGCTAGAGTTGACCCTGGCATCGCTCAAATCTGTGTGTTCATTCTGCCCAGACACTGCCTCTTCAAAGAAGATATGATCACAACTTTCAAAAAATGACTTATAACAAGAGGCTTGGTGAGACAGACTATCTTTGCTGCTGGGTTGGTCCCAATTAAACATCTACCTTTACCTTTTATTCCAGATAAGAGGTAGCACCCTAAGCCTCAGCCAGCACTTCATCCTTGAGGAGTCTGAGTTTCTGATTTCCTAGACACTTGTAAACCCTTCATTGCTGCAGTTTTCCAGCTCATGATAGTCACCAGGCAGAAATGCACCAGGAGGCACCCCAGTCATTCCACTGAGTCCCAAACAATTGTTTATGCCTCTATCTCCTCATGTTGATCTTGATCAATTACCCTTGCCAGGGTAGTAAATTCTTTCTTTGCCTGGTAATCTACTGAAGTAAGAAGCCCCAAATCATCAGGAATCAGGCATAGCTTTAGGTTCATAGAAAACTTACTGTTTCTCCTAGTAGATCTATCCTCTTCACACCAGTAACTAGTACCTCTTGCCCAGAAAGGCCAAGAGTTATGGGGTCAGGAAGCACAATTTTCTCACTCAGATCCTTCACAGTGGTGTTGAGAAAAGCCATTCCTACTCCCACCTCTGGACAGAAGAATACAATACCTCTTAAAGAACAGCACCCCAACTCTTCAGAGATCACCTTTAGGCTGGTGAATTAGCTCAAACTTTAAGAGACTGTTCCAATATTCTATTAGTTGAGCCACTTCTGGATAAAGTAGTATATGATAAGACAAGTGGATCCCGTGACCATGTGCCTGTTGTCACAACTCCTTTGCCTTAAGGTGGGTCCCTTGGTCTTAGGTGATATTATTCAGGATCCTACATTGGAAAATCAGACTCCATGAGCCTTTGGCTCATGATGCTGACTGAGTCACTGTGGTCAGGAAAGCAAACACATACATACCCAGAACATATGCTAATTCTACTAAGGATAAATTGTTGCACTTTGTAGAAAAGAATGACTCCAGAGTAATGAACTTGACATCTAGTGGCTGTTGGTCTCCTGAAAATCCCAGGCTCAGTGCTGGGCTGTGCTGCTCTTAGACCAGGAAAATCAGCAGCAGCAGTAGTTAGTTCAGCCTTGATGATCACGAGCTCATGCTGTGGGGGCCATGAATACCCTTCATTATGGATGATGGACTCATTTTGTAGACACTGGGTGGCTGAGGACAGAGGCTGGCTGTAACCTACAAGACATCACAACCAGCTGGTTTTTCAGTGACTTGTCAGTGGTAGATGCTTTCTAGTTGTCATTGACAGGAGACACAAGGAACCGTGTACTTCGTGCCCATTCCTATATGTCTATCCATAATCCTACCCTTCCCCAGATTCCTTGTTTATGTTTTTTCCTGTCCCCTCCACCCCAGGTCCCTGAAAATTAGGCAAGACATTTTCCAGTATTAAGGAATCTGTCTACATCCTTACCCCAGGCCACTTCTCTTTCTGTGCAGAGTTGACAGCCTGGTGTACTAAGCTCTGCCCCGTGAAACCGTCTCTCCTACCACTGTTTTAGAGCCACCCTTGTGTTGGGTTGTAGTGTGGCAGCACTCTCATCTCTGTCCACACCTATGTGTGGAGCTAATCCCTTGATGCAATGCAATACAATAACTGTATAGCAAGAGCCTACATTTGTGTAGATCTGTCCCAGTAAATGTACTAAAATGCCTAACGAAGTGGCAGCAGTTGAGTCCACCATTTGGTTATTACAGTGGTTTACTATCATCTTTTATAAAGATGCAAGGAAAGGGAGATATGGGAGCCAAACCCTCTGCAACCCTTCAGTCTTTTAATATAGCACTAATTTCTGTCCTCTCAGCTGGGATAAGTTTTGTGTCTAATTTACTATATTGACTGGAATAGTGAACAGTTTCAGGGACTTCCACTTGGCCCTCCTACTATAAAGGCTTTCACTCTGCAGGTCAGGAGCACAGGTGAGATTCCTTCCAGCTGCTAAGTATATTCAACCCAATTAAGCACTCAGAAACCATGAAAATTATCACAGTGTGGGGTGGCAGACTTGTTGGTATTTATGAAATGGACTTGAGCCAAGACTCCATTTATCATCTGGTTTTCACACACTTACTCTAAGGTTTCTCTGGTAGTAGTTTCAGCTCAAACCCTTATCCAACAGCCCTTGAAATAGCTGGGTGACTCCCTTTCTGCAGTACTCTCACACAATGTGAGTGTACACTATGTGGCTATTTTTCTTTCTTCAGAGTAGGCCCCTTTGGAGAAGAACTAGGGAATTAAGTGCCATGTATTTTTTTCTGAGGTTTTGTAGGATTTTCTGTAAGAGGTTTAGTCACAGTACCCTCAGTCACAGTATTCTGGATCTGGGAACTGGCTCATATTTGAAAACCAGGTGAGGGATTATTATATTCCATTGAGCAGCCAACTTTAGCATTCCAGTCCTTTGCTCTTGGTCTATTTTGATTATGTAAGTCAAGAAATAAGCTTGTTGGCTCCCCAGCTAGCTGCCTTTAGCAATGCCATGGTCTATTAGTCTTATCCACAGAGCCCGGCAGCTCAGGGCCCCCTAGTTGCTATTCCAGCATTGCTGTCCATTATGATCATTAAACCCACCTTGCCTCTAAGGGTTGCCAGCCACCGCCTTGCATCAGCTACTCTGGAATTCAAGTCTGGTCCCCTTCACTACAACATTCCTTTTCCCTTTAATAAAAGTATTTTCCTTTTGTCCCTCCCAGGAAATAGAGTCAGCTGGTGAGTTGGCTGGTCTTCCTAAAAATTCATTCTAACATGCAGACCTCTGAGCCCATTGACATCTTCTTCAAAATTCTGCCAAGGCACTTCCAATATGTCTGCTTCATTTTCTGTAAAACATTTTTATTTCTAAGCTTCAAGGAAAAAAGAAAACCTTTCCAGCAATATATTTTGCCCAGCTCCCGGTATCTTCCCTAGGATGTTAAGTGTACTGTCATTGGAGAACATGTCTTTATCCATAAACTTTCCACCCTCAGCCTTATGTTTCATCTTTGCTGGCCCAGCACCCCCCAGAGCCCAGCTACATGCTTGCAAATCACTCCAGTGCACGTTAGCATGCTCCTTAAGAAAGCCATCACTCTCTCCCCATAGCAGCAATAGCACTGCCCTGCCTGAGTCATGCTGAAACTTGACCCTCACTATTAGTCTTGAAACAATGACAGGCAGCAGAGGTAGATACTGAGAAGGACAAGCCTGCTTTTCTGGGGCATGCTTCTCAGGACTCCTCTTTGCTAATCTCTAGGCAGTAAGGTTGATCTCTAGCAAGAGGGTAAAGGCCAATTCTGTTGACCCATCTACGGAATCAGAGGACTAAGTCCTCAATAATCAGCAAAGGAGGCATACTGGGTTGTGTCTTTATAATGCCTTTATAATGTTGCTCCTCTTACAATAAAGTCTTAGGCCTGATTTTCAGCACAGGTCACCTTCTGCCTGCAGGAGATGAGAGTCCCTTTAAATACTACCATGGATAACTTCTGACATTCTTGCCATATCTTTACTGGGTAACTGGTTGACCCGAGTTTGTTATTTTCTTCCTGTAGGGCTTCTATGGCAGTAAAAACCACCCAACTTCATAATCCTTGTAATTACTACTGTGCCCATATCTTTTAAGCACCAGAGCTTTTGAATAAGTGTATGTATCCCCTTCCACCTATTATTCTATCCAAATAAACCACAGGTGAGAATCTTAGTAAATATGAGTCTACAGTATAATGAAGGTTTTGACCAAACCCCCTTAACATCAGAAGTGGACACAGGGTCCTTGGTGTCATGTGGTTGAAGTGGGACCCAACTTCAGAAATCCATCCTGAGGGTCTGCTTCCTAGTATCACTTCTTTTATCACCCACCTTAGGCTGGGGTTTCCCCAGAAGTAGATCTTGAGATAAAAATTTAAGTTCAAGTTTTTTATTAGGGTGCTTATCCCAGGAAACCTGCTAGGGGAGGCAGGAAGGAGACAGGGAAGGGAAAACAGCCAATTGAGGTTACGCTAATGAGCAAGTTGCTTCTATAGACAACTCAGACTAAATCTTGATAGGAATCTCAAATTTGTTCTCTTTCCAAAGGTCAAGGAGCCTGCAGTATTGACCCTCTAACTCCTCTCCATCCCTGGACAATGATTGTCCCTTGGAGTATTAACAGACCCTTTGGCCTGACTTATGGGCGGGGTGGGGGGGGGGGCTGAAAGAAAACCCTTAAATCAGGGGTCAGCAAACCTCAGCCTCCAGGTTAACTCCAGTCCATCTTTCGTTTTTGTAAACAAAGTTTTATTATATTTTGCCTATTGGTTGCCTTCCCACTACAGACAAAGGGTAGAGTAATTGTGAGAGGGACCGTGTGTCCTGCAAAGCCTGAAATGTCTACTATCTGGCCCTTCACAAAAACATTTTTCCTGACTCCTATTTTAGATAGTCCCAATGCTTGCAGGCAGAATGTCAATGGCATGCTCCCAAGCCCCGAGTCCTGAGGTAGAATGGATGGGCATCGTGGACAAGTACTACCACAACTGACATAACTACTCATGTTTGGTAGTTACTCAGACTTTTTCCCAATTTTGTAGAATTTCCCAAAATTGTAGAATTTTTTGTAGAAAATTGCAGATTTTTCTGCAAAAAAAATCATCTTATATGTATATTTTTGTGCACTTTTAACATATCTTTCTAGTTCTCTTTTACCACTTTATTAGAGTATAACTGACAGGCAAAGAAATACTGCACATATTTAATGTATACGATTTGATTAATCCCATCATACACATACATTCATGATGTCATCACAATCATGGTAATAAACATATCCATAACCATCCAAAGTTTTCCTGTCCTTTTGCTTTGTTTTTGTGTATGAGTTTGTGGTAAGAACACTTAACATAAGATCTACCTTCTTAACAAAATCTTAAGTGCACAATGCCATCTTGTTAACTATAGCCACTGGGGTATAGAGCAGATCTCTACAACTCATTCCTCTTGTATCACTACACTACAACTTTATACTCATTGGATACACTTCCCCAACTCCCCTACCCCCTGGAAATCACCACTGCATTTTCTACTTCTATGTGGTTGACTGTTTTATTTGTCTTATATATAAGTGCAATATCTTACAGAATAGATACTTAAAAGTGGAAGGATAGGTTCAAATACCATGCATAATATTAGATTTGGCAGGATGGCCAAATTAACCTCCAAAGTTATACATTTTAACATGCCCTATGTATGAGGATTCCTGTGGCATCATTAGCGCTGCATGCAAGCTTTGCTCACAGGTTGGAAACTTGGATATTTAGGTCTGTGGTTCAGGAGAGAAAGCTGTAGTGGAGACAGACGTGAGGGCTGGGGACAGATGTTAAAGCTGTCAGCATACAGATGGTAATTAAAGTTAATAAGAGTATTTGAGACCAGTCAGGGAAAAAATATGTAAATTGAGAAGTAAAATGTGTAGAGAATGAAAAAAATGAAAACCCCTTAAGATTAGAAGAGCAACTAAGAGATCCTGGAGAAGCCAACGTGGAAAGTATGGCAGGAAGGAAAATACTGCCCAATGCTGGCGAGAGGTGGAGGCTCTGGAGGCTCAGCGGGCCTATCACCAAGGACAGCAGTGGTGGCCCCGGAGAGGACAGTGTTCATCGAGTGGTGGGACAAGATTCTTTGTAGTTCACTTAATGTTCCAATCAAAATTACTCCCACCCCATTCCAATGAGACCTCCACTCTGCTCAGAGTGTCAGGAATACAGCCCTTCTTCTAGAGCGCCCCTCCTTCAGCCTTCCTGTACAAAAGCTTTGTTTTATCCATAGAAAGCCAAGGTTTTGTTTTTTGTTTTTAAATTAGTTGTTTGTTCTCCTTACAGAAATTCTCATGCCTCCTCTTGTGGTCAGTGTTGTCACTGAGTCCAAGAGAGTCCCCATTCACACCAGTTGACAGTCTTGCAACAGTGTCTGTCCTGGACTCTGGACAGACACTAATCTTCTCTTCCTTGTAAACTGCCCTCTGGATACTCCCCCAGTCCAGTTAGGTTCCCATAATTACACCCTTCAAGATCTGATCTTTGCATGTATTTACTCAACAAAAAATGTTAAGTGCCTACTCCGTGCATAACCATTTCTTTGCTTGCCCACCATAGTGACTAGGTGAGGAGAAGTTCCAGCATCCCGCCACCTGAATCCAGGTTCTCTGCTCATCAGGTGCTCAGAATCGAGCATATGCACAGCCTGGTCATCATCCCAGTCTTTGCCATAATGGGCTGTGCACTCAAGGCCTTGTGCCATCCGAGGCTGCTTTCACATTTCAAGAGCAGAGTAAAGTAGTCGTTTTCCCCTAGAGCGTCTGACACATTTCAATAATTCTGAACCTCAAAGGGAAGGGTTTGAGGGTGCTTTAGGCTCTGCCACTTCTCTCCCAGAAAAGAGCCTTGGCTTCAAGCAATCAAAATATAACCAAAGACACTGAAATTGAGAACAGGCTGACAGTGACCAGAGGGGAGAGGGGAGGGGATAATAGGAAAAAAGGTGAAGGGTTTGCAGGAACAATTATAAAGGACACGTCGACAATAACAAGGGGGGATGGAAACAGGGGTGGGGGGTGGCGAGGGCTGGGGTGGTGGGGAGGGGTGGGGAGAGGCAGAAAACTGTACTTGAACAACAATTAAAAAAGTGTTAAAAAATATACCCAATCTCAGGTCCTAATTTAGTCAAAATGAGTATATATCTCCTAGTAGGATAGGTGGATATAGGTTTGAATTTTGTTCAAGTAAAGCCCATTCTCAAGTTTTTATAAACACAAGAAAGTCATCTGAGTAATAAGGGTTTTTTGTTGCTCCTGTTTTGGAGAACTTCCTTTATCTCTGCTTTTTACAGTGGGTCACATAGTCCATCAGAAGCTGAGTGCTAACTCCCTTTTAAGTGGAAGGTGTGCAGGACCCTGCCTGACACTTGTCAATTTCCTCATCTGATGTCCTGGGTGCCCTCCACACTCCACCTCCTTCTTCTTCCCGATGCCCTAGCACCTCCCTGCTGGATGTTTGCTGTTTAGGAGGCAAGCAAGCATCTGACCCTAATGTCTCCAGGTGGCTCACCCTTTGGCTAATATGCAGCCCCCATCCCTGATTTTCTAGCATTTCCCCCTTAACCAAGCAACATTTTCTTTCCAAATCACCAGAGTTAGATTACTGACCTGATTTTAGACTTCAAGGAAATAGCTGTTTCCAACTCAATAGCAAATAATAGAGAGAAGGGTGGTGGGTCATTTTCCGGAATCTTTACCCATTTCCCCCGAAACACTTACATTTTGAAATTGGGTAGTGTCTCTTCTGAGTACAGGAGACTTTTAGGTGCTTAGTGGTGCAGAGTACTAAGTTGTATCGTCATTCAATAGCCTATTCCGATGCCCTCCAAAGCTCTCCGCTCCTCCAGGAAGTCATCCTCAGTACCCTCCCTCCTCTGGGCTCTCAGGATTCCTATGCACTCTGGGCATACCTGAGTGGGTGGCTTTACCAAATTGTGTTATAGTCATTTATGAACTTTCTGCCTTTCCACTACTGTTTCATTCCTTGAGAATAGAAGCCTTTCTTATAAGGATCATTTAGAGCCTTGAGGTCTAGATTTTGACTGCAGAGAACAGGTGCTCAATAAAAACATGTTGACTGAAGAATATTGGTGGGGTGGATGGAGTAGAAATTCTTCAGAGAAATGAAAAGTGCTGGTGCCCTATGGCTGTTCCCACCTGCCTGTGTCTACTGACTGTCTTAGTCATGAAACTAAGCCAGGTTCATGAACGTGCTGTAATATTTTTAAGTATTATTTTTACCATGCACATATTGCCTTATAGTTTTTTAATTTTAGGAAACAATACAAAATGAATAGTATGCCTGCCTTCTATGACTGTCTCCAAGGCCCTGATTTTTTTTCTTGAGAAGGAACTGCCTTTAACTTCCTTCTAGTGGACTTTCCTGAGCTGTTCTATGCATGTCATGGCATGTGTTAATCCTACAACCCTGTGTTCTTCCGCAGGATCCTGCCTCAGGTGCCTGTGATCCCAAGACTGATCAGATACCCCTGAGTCTCCACATGGCCTTTGCCCACTTAAAGCACCATGAAAGTGAGGAGGAGAGGGTGCCACCCTCCCTGGGCACACAGAAACTGAAGGTCTGCAGTGGCACTGTGCCGGGAGAGGGAGGACAAAATCATTGCTGCCTCAACTGGATGAAAACCAACTCTGCATAGACAGCTCTGCAAGGTGGAGCTCCATATGGATGTTTTAAGTTCCCCCACCATCTACCCTGCCCTCAGTATTTATTTGTTCTTTTTATTTTGCTAACCTTAGCTTTTCCCAGCTGGGACTATTGCATCCCTGCAGTCTTGAAGTGTACCAGTCAGACCTGATGATTCCACTCTACTTCTCCCTAGAAACACCACCCGTCTGTCCACCCCAGAAGCCCCCTGGGCAGGCCTCAAGGTGACCTTCACTCACACCACTCTCCTCAGCCAATCTTGGCATGAGAAGGACACCTGGATTTGTCAGAGCTCCAGCACAATTTGTGAAAGGCTGGTTTTGTAGGAGTTGAGACTGTGAGGCATCCATTGTTTACTAGATTTGAGTCTTGGCCTTCCTAATGGCGCCCAGACTCGGGCTTCGGGTGCACGAAAAAACCCTATTTACTAGCATTCTGTGGGCCTCTGGGTGTTATTTCAGATGCAGAATAATTAGCAATATGCCCAAGAAGCAACAAAGCCTTGAATG
Organism: Tonatia bakeri; assembly: GCA_004024845.1. Lineage (NCBI taxonomy): Eukaryota > Metazoa > Chordata > Mammalia > Chiroptera > Phyllostomidae > Tonatia > Tonatia bakeri. The sequence continues at coordinate 62,193 of PVIA01000235.1, read as the reverse complement.
GTATTTAGTGACAATTATTCAGCCAAACCATTGCTTACTATTATAGGGGCTTATTAGCACCAAATTGTTTCGATAGGAAGTAGCATCAGCAATAAAAATAATGGCTGCAGCTTGTTGTGCAATCCCAGAGTCAGCAGAAGGGGCTGGGATGTGTGCACATCTCTTTTATATCCCCCAGAAATTTGGGGGACCTACTAGGATGTGTTGGCAGTGACAGGAACTGACTCGGGTGCCTCCAGGCAGAGAGCTGGAGGGGCTGTTCAAGGGCAATTGCTCACTTGTTTCTCTTGATTCTTACTGAGTCATGGAGAAGAGGGTGTGTGGAGAAGGCTCCTCCATACACTGTGGCCCAGCTCCCTGTGGGGGCAAACTGTAGGACACCAAGGACATTCTGGCATCCCCTGGCTCACCTCTCTTTACAATTCTACAACAGAAATTGAAAATCTGAGGGCTACAAAGCATTTCAGAGCAAAGGCCTGCATTTTATAGATCGAGAGAACTCACACTCAGAAATGTTGTTTACCTTATATAAAATCACACAGCAAGGCTGAAAGAATCTGTGTAGGCTAGGTAGGCCTCTTTTCTTACCCTCCTGGCAGCCTGGGTCACATTTTATACTCTTGTCTGCTACAGTTAGAATGCATAGTCAGGTTGGCAAGTCAGCTCTTCAGGCTGCAAATGGATTGAATGCATTGTGATTTCAGGGGGTGTGGTATATGAGGAACCAGAGACTCAGAGGAATACCCATTACTCAATGAACTTGGCTCAGCTTCAACTATTTCCAGGTTCTCTAATCTGCTTTCCATCGATGCCACATTTCAGCTGTTATGCAGATTGGCTTTCATGCCCAATCCCAGAGAGTATTGCTTTCAGGCTCCAAGATGACCTGGGAACCTGAGCCTCCTTCAGCTCTCTGCCTTACAAGACTTGCCTCGGGAACAACTGAAATAAAGTATTATGATAAAAATATTCAAGATTCTTATAAGTAAGAAGATTGAATAAGATGAAATGGAATAGGCATAAATATAAATCTTCACAGTTTGGTTTTAAACATAATCAGTGCCAAAGTAAGAAGAGGAGCTATGTGACTGAGCATTGGGAGGTTTGGTGATATGCACTATGTGAGTCAATATCTCAGTTCGCTTGGTCTGCTCTAATCACATACCACTGGCTTGGTGGTTAACAGTAGCAGATGTTTATTTCCTCCTCCCAATTCTAGAGGCTGGAAGTCCAAGATCAGCATGTCAGCGGGATGGGGTTAGGGTGAGGGCTCCCTTCCTGGCTTGCAGATGGCTGCCTTCTCACTGTGTGCCATACTACACAGCCTTTCCTCATGGCTTGCACATGGGGCTACGGAGTGGAAAGATAGAGAGAGAGAGCTCCCTCTAATAAGGCCACTAATCCCATCATAACGGGCCCATCTTCCTGACCTCACATAAACTCAATCATCCCCTCCAAGGCCTCTACATCATGGGTCCAGGATTCCACACATAAATTTTGTGGGGACTTAAACTTTTAGTTCCTAATAGGATTGCTAAGTAAAATAACATTTTTAAAGGGCCACTTGTAAGCTTTTGTTTAATTTAAATAATCTAATATAGAAAAGAAAGGAAGTGATAGACCACTTCAACCTTAATGGGTCAGATTTTAGTTGGAGTAAGTGGCTCCCTTGCTTTATTAAGCTTTGTTGAAATGATATTTGTGTGAGAGTCAGGCCCACAAAAGTTAGTCAGCCTGGTGAACTTATGTGGGCTGTAAAGAGTTTTAGGGGAAAAATAGTCATTTTCTTGAAGAAGAAAATTGTGAATTAGAAAGTGAATATTCATAACTGCTTTCAGCAGCACATATACCAGAGAGTGAATACTGAAGGAAAGTTGCAATTTTACCCCGATCTAGCAATTTATCTCCAGAGCAGCAGTAATTTCACTCCAGGACATACACCACACTGAGGGTCTGCCAGCACAGGCTCCAAGGGAACTTGTGCCGGAGGCTTTCCTTGGACAACCACAGTGACTGGCCTTGGAGTGTAGACATCATGGGCAGGCCAGGCCCACACCTCAATCGGGGCAACCTAGACCATCTTACTGCAACTCAAAGCTGGGCTCCTTTCTTTTTTCTCCTTGTTTTTATTTGTAAACATTTATTTTTTATTCTTTTTTATTCTATTATAGTTGCCTCAATTTTCCCCCTTTGCTCATTCCCCTCTCCCACAGCTCATTCCCACACTGTTGTCCATGTCTCTGGGTCATTCACACATGTTCTTTGACTAGTCCTTTTCTCTTCTTTCCACCATTATCTTCCTCTTCCCTTCTTTCCTCTGGCTGCTGTCAGTCTGTCCCATGTTTCCATATCTTTGGTTCTATTTAGTTTGTTAGTTCATTTTGTTCATTAGATTCCTCTTATAAGTGAGATCATATGGTATTTGTATTGCACCAGCTGACTTATTTCACTTAGCATAATAGTCTCCAGTTCCAACTATGCTGTCACAAAGGGTAGGATATTCCTTCTTTCTTTCTGCTGTGTAGTATTCCACTGTGTAATTGTGCCACATATTTTTAATCCATTCACCTACTGATGGGCACTTAGACAGCCAGGTGAACCAAAGCAACAGTTTTAAAATATCAAGGGTACTGAAATAGTTGCCATCTTGAACCATTTCAAGTTCTATTTTTATTCATTTGTCTTTGTGTTAAATTTTCTTGGTTCTGTAAGTTTTAAGTAGAAATGGGAATCATTTTTATGCTTCAACAAATTGATTTAGTAAAGTGATATTTTTAGGAATAAAAAAGTGTTTTCCTTGCAAAAGAGGATAAAAGTGACTAATAAATCAACTAAATAGGCACCATAAACCCCTGGTGCCAGCTACCATCATGATAGGTCTAGTGCCAAGAAGAGCAAAAGGACCTAGGGCACACCTATCAAACTCACCTATTTCTTGCAAAGGAGGTTCATTTTTTCTAGAGTAAAAGAGAAAACTTATGGGGAAATCATGAATTCTAACCCCATCAAACTAAATACAATTAATGAGAAGTTAAAATAAAAATCATTTCTATCAGAGCCCTGACTGGGTAGCTCAGGTGGTGAGAACATCATCCTGATGCACCAAGGTTGTGATTTCATCCCCAGCCAGGGCACATGCAGAAATCAACTAATGATTGCATGAATAGGTGGGACAACAAAACGGTGCTTCCCTTCTTCTTTCTTCTTCCTTCCTCCTTCTCCCCTTCTTGCTGCTGCTGCTTCTTCTTCTTCTTCTCCTTCTTCTCTCTTTATATAATTGATAGTAATAATTTAAAAACCTTCCCATCAGCAATAAAAAGAAACTTGAAGCCATAACCTTAGAAAAGTACCCGCCAGAGAAAGAGACGGAAGGTGCAAAGAATCTGCACAGCTGGGTGCATTATGACAGAAGTGGAACCTCCTCCCCTCACGTCCCCTCTCCTGGAAATTCTACCAGGGTTGAGAGGAGGTGAAAGGAAGGATAAATGAAACATTCCTACAAGGCCCATTAATTGCCTCCAACTTGGGGAGAGGTAGGTGAGAGCTAGACAGATGTCTCAGTGTGTAGGTGCACAAGACTGGAGGGAAGAAACTCTATGCCACCACCTTGGTCTCTCCAGAGACCAGAATAACAGACGGGAAAAATGGAGTAATTATAACCACTGGGAGCTAATTATCCCTAGGAATACAAAGAAAAAGGATTCAGAAAAAAACAGAAGACAAATGCCTAAGAGAAAACACAGGAGGCAGGGTGTTCTGAGAAAACTGGGGGAGGAAAATGAAGAATAGGCAAAGACACAGGCTGGTAGGAGAGTTAACAGCAGACTGTGAACCCTCTAAAACCAGAAGGATGACACACACGTCCCCAAAGACAAAGAGAATGGAGATCACATAGGAAAACAGATGAAAGGAAAAGATTTTAAAGGAAGAAAATATAACAAAATATGATGGAATTAAGATCACATTAATCTTTTGTATGAATTCAAGCTAATGATATAAATTTATCTATCAAAAGAAAAAAATGTTTATATTATAGGGATCCAAACCTTCAACATCATGCAAGAAACTCATCTAAAAAAGTGAATTTTTAATAAAAACCTAATAGAAGTGAGATGCGTGTGGGAAAAGAGCAGGTGTAGAGACTCTGAGGTAACAGGCTGCCAGATATGTTCCAGAAATAGCCTGGAGGCTGGTGTTGCCAGAGGTGGGTGGATGAGAGTGAAAGTAGTGGGAGATGAGTTCAGAATAGTGACAGACAGTTAAACCATCAGATGTCTTGGTGAAGGTTTTGACTTTCAGTCTGACATGGCCAGTTCCTGGATGCTTTCTGTGCCTTGTTATAATTCAGTTTCAATAGCACCACAGCGGCTGCTGCATGCAGAGTATGGTCTGGGTGATGAGGAAGAAACCATGAGCTAATAAGAGGGCTTTTGAAATAAGTCATTATTGTGGCTTAGACTAAGACGGTAGTAGTGGAGGTGGTGAGAAACAGTCAAACCCTAAGTATGTAGTGACATTAGCATCAACATGATTTTCACAAGTGGAAGAGTTGGCCTTAGCTGATGCAAAAATGGCTCATCCATGATAACTGGAGAAAGGAAACAAGTTCTGGGTGTAGGAGTCCAGAGGTATATGGAGATAATGTTGGCGGGAACATGTGAAAATTCTTGGTGCTGGTCTTTTCTGAGTGAAAAGGAAACAAGATCACTAGCCAATAATAGGATGAGGAGGAAGGTGTTACAGGTTTGAGAAGAGAAGAAAATGTTAGAAATAGTCATCTAAGAGAATGGGGAGAGTGGGTGGACAAGGAAAATACCACAGCACACTGGCTGGTCAGCAATAAGGGCCCATGTAAGGCTAGTGATCATTAATCTAAAATAAAACTAATCCACATGCTTGTGTGCCTTATTCCAACCACATTTAGACTGATAGATGCAGGAATTAAATGAGTAGGGAGTTGAATTTAATTAGGGCTATGGATTAGCCAAGACACTATGATGAAGTAGAGAGGAGTAAAGAACTAGAGTGATCATTATGATAAACCATGAATTTAAACTGGGTTAGGATGCCAGTAGGAATCAAGAGGGTAAGGCATAATGAAAATAAGTGGGGCATATGGATTAATTGACAGTCTCTGTGGAAGAAGGTTTTCAAGTTGGGCACTAGAGAAAAGGATCTTCAAAGATGAGAGGTAGTGGTTGTTGATGGAAAATTAGTTTATGGAGATATTACTTTAAATCCATCAGACTGATAAAAATCTAGACCCTCAGATAATGCTAAGTATTAGTGAGGATGTGACCAAATAAGAATCTTCATGCTTTGCTGGTGTGAGTGTAGCAATTCTTCAAAGAAAACTGGCAGTGCTTAGTAAAGTTAAGTAAGCTTATACCCCAAGATCCAGCATCCATCCATACCCAAGAAAAGCTTCCCATTAGTCTATGCCTCATGGGAAAGTCTTGCCTAAGCTGACAAACTCCCAGCTTAGGCAAGAAAAAGCAACTAACTAGCAATAAATAAGGTGAAAACTCATTCATAGAGAATACTTTAAATAAGAATATTGGGATGCACTTTACTTTTATGCAAATAAATTAGGGGAAAAAACTGAGTTAAATGAATTAATTGCCTACAACAATATAAATGGCCAAAACTAATTCTGAAATAAATAAAAATTCTGAATATATTGGTGATATTGGAAGAAACTGAGAACAACAACAGCAACAATAGCAAACATCCAAAATGCTCAGACATTTTCACAGACAACATTCTGACCTTCTAGGAAGCCTGTAAGTCCAATACAATGTATTATAATCTAGATAATTAAGACTTAAAGAGAAAATTTTAAGTATGTATATTTAGTATGTATACTCTAATGTATATACAAAATCACAGTAACTCTTATACCAATATCATAAACAAAATTTTGTTCCAAGATAAGATAAGAATAGCACAAAGACCAATCTTACTTATGATTATGATGGAGAAACTCTTCAATAAAATCTTATCAAAATAAGTTAGCAAAATGTCAAATGGATGGTATACCATTATGGGATTTTCTTAGTTTTTTGATGAGTATAAAGATGCTCTTATGGGTTAAATTTTGTCCCCTCAAAAGATGTTTAAATGCCATTGCCTGTGAATGTGACATTTGAAAATAAGGGCTTTGTAGATCTAGGTCCAATTAAATGAGGTCATTAGGGTAGATCCTAATATAACATGACTGGTGTCCATATCAAAGGGGGAAGTGTGGTCATAGACACATAACACATAGGGAGAATGCCATGTGGAGATAAAGGCAGAGATGAGGGCATTGCATCTGCAAACAAGAAATGTCAAAAATTACTAGCAAACTGCAGAAGCTAGAATAAAGACACGGGCAAATTCTCCTTCATTGTCCTTATATGTTTAAAAAGAAAAAACACATGATAATTCCAGTGGATGCCAAAAGTCATTTGAAAAATTTGACATTAATTCTTGACAAAATACTAAAAATAAATCCTCAAGAAAATTATATAATAAAATATATAGCATAAATCAAAAGCTGCACCTTGCTTGCTAGGAAGACATTCTAATAATGCTCATTCAAGTCAGGAACAAAATAGTATATTTAACGCTTTTTTGTAATTACTAACCAACACAACTAGACAAGAGAATAAAATCATAGGAGGCAAATTATCACTATTTCCAGATATGATTGTGTATCTTGTATAAGCGAAAGTATCGATTAGTAAAATCGTATAACAAATTTCAGCTGGTTCTGGCCAAGATGGAGGTGTAGGTAGAAACACTTCACTTCCTCCAACAACCAAGAGAAGGAGCAGCCAAATGGAGAGGACATGCAGCAAGGCAGTGGACTGCGCAGGTGAGGCGGGTCTGGCTGAATAGGAAACTAAAGACTTAAAGCTAGCTGTAAAATCTTGAGGGGGTTGCCATGGTGGGAGAAACTCCCAGTCTCACAGGCAAGTTTGTTGAAAAGTGGGGCTAGAGTGGAGCAAGCTAATGGCATTGTTCCCTCTCTGACCCCTCCCCCACACACGGCACCACACACAGTACAGAAGGTTGCCCCATCCCCGTGAATACCTAAGACCCCACCCCCTTACAACATATCAGGTATGCCTAGACAAAGAAATATGGCCCAAATGAAAAAGTAGATCAAAACTCCAGAAAAAGAGCTAAGTGACGAGGAGATAGACAAGCTATCTGATACAGAGTTCAAAACACTGGTAATCAGGATTCTCACAGAGCTGATTGAGCTTGGTTGTAAAATGAAGGAAGAAATGAAGGCTACCCAAAGTGAAGTAAAGCCAAATATACAGGGAACCAAGAGTGAAGGGAAGGAAACCAGGACTCCAATCAATGATTTGGAATAAAAGGAAGAAATAAATACCCAACCAGAACAGAATGAAGAAACAAGAATTCAAAAAAATGAGGAGAGGCTTAGGAACCTATGGGACAACTTTAAGCGCTCTAACGGAATCAGGGGTACCAGAAGGAAAAGAACAAGAGCAAGAAGTTGAAAACTTACTTGAATAAATAATGAAGGAAAACTTCCCCAATCTAGCAAAGAAAATAGACTTCCAAGGAAGTCTAGGAAGCCCAAAGAGTCCCAAAGACTCTGGACCCAAGGAGGAACACACCAAGGCACATCATCATTAAGTTATGCACGATTATAGATAAAGAGAGAATCTTAAAAGCAGCAAGGGGAAAGGAAACAGTTACCTACAAAAAAGTGCCCATAAGACTATCAGCTGAGTTCTCAAAAGAAACTTTGCAGGCAAGAAAGGGCTGGAAAGAAGTATATAAAGTCATGAAAGGCAAGGACCTACACCCAAGATTACTCTATCCCACAAAGCTATCATTTAGAATGGAAGGGCAGATAAAGCGCTTCCCAGATAAGGTCAAGTTAAAGGAGTTCATCATCACCAAGCTATTATTATATGAAAGATGAAATGGACTTATTTAAGAAAAAGATAAAAAATATGAATAGTAAAATGACAACAAATGCTTAACTATCAACAACTGAACCTAAAGAACAAAAACAAAAATTAAGCAAACAATTAGAACAAGAACAGAACCAGAGAAATGGAGATCACATGGAGGGTTTTCAGTGGGGAGAGGGAGGAGAAGAATGTTGGGGAAAGGTACAGGGAACAAGAAGCATAATTGGTAGGCATAAAACAGATGAGGAGAGGTTAGGAATGGTATAGGGAATGTAGAAGCTAAAGAACTTATATGTATGACCCATGGGCATGAACTTAGAGTAGGGGAAAGGCTGGAGGGTGGGGGGTACAGGGAAGAAGGAGGATAAAGGGGAAAAATTGGGAAAACGTGTTATAGCATAATCAATAAAATATACTTAAAAAAGAAATTTCAACATGCTATTTGGGTAATTTCCAAGGGGTACAGGACTCTTTAAATACATGGGATAACTTGTTTGAGAGGAGTGAGAGCAGGTAAAGTGAATGACAGTGTGCCAGAGTTGGTACTTCCCAAAAGTTGGCAGTAGGTCCCTGCCACAGCCTTCTTCTCACCTGCTCAGCCTGTAGCAACCTGCCTACCTACAAGACCTGCCCACTGCATAGTCCTAGACTGCCTTCCACTTCAGTGGCACAGACCCAGTGGAAAACCGACCAATACATACCAGAAATAAACAGCTCTTTAGAAAAATCAACCCAGTCCCTCATTTACTAAACTTAGGATAAAAGCAGCAGCACTAAAAAGAAAGACCAAGATGAACAATTGATGACAGACATTAAAGAACTTAAAAAAAAAACCTTAAGAAGAGAAAAGAAACTCCAATTAGTAACTTTACAGTGATTGGGGAAGATATTGTAAACACAGAACAAGAAAATTGTGTCATAAAAATGTAGTACTTAAAAAATGAAAACTTTTAGAAAGTAAACATATCAAGACTACAATTAAAAATTTAATCAGAGGCTGGAAGGGACCTTCAAAAATATCTTCCAGATCACTGAGCAGGAAATCAAAGACATAAAAAAATCTGAGTAAAAGGGTAAATAGAAGATAAAGAGGATTCAAGAGGCTCATCTTCCAAGCTGAGGCCCAGAAAGGGAGTATAGCATGGAGAAAGTGGAAGGAGCACTAACATGACAATAAATGGAAGTCAAGATATTTCTAAGGCTGAAAAGAGGTGTGTCTGAGGGTCCTAAAGTCCTTCTTAGTGTAGATCAGTATAAATTAAGAAAAATTCACCCTGACACACATCGTGTGAAATTCCAGAAAACCAAGGGTAGAGAGAGAATCCTCAAGACTTGCAAGAAAATAAAAAGGCCAAAATTAGCCAGTCAACAGACTTCTTATTAGCAATACAAAGTTAGATGGCAAAGTTCTGGGGGAAACAGAACTTTGAATTCTATGACCAATTACACTATCAGACAAATGGAGATGGAGAGAGAAAAGACTTTCTGATTTGCAAGAACTTAGCATTTACCTCCTGTAATCCCTTTCTAAGGAGGCTGGATATTTATTCCAGAAAAACATGAGTAGAAGCCAAGAAAGAAGACGACGTGAGTAACGAGAAACGAAGAAAGCTGAAGAGAGGAAATTTCAGGACGACAGCTGCGCAGCAGGCTGAAATCAAACAGAACGCAAACGAACTTCAAGAAGAATGTCTGCATAAAAGGAAATGGAAATTAATCAAGCAATGGAATGATTAAGTGGCGGCATGATTATAGCAACATGGTAAATACAGTGTGTTTCCTCAGTAAAAGACATCAGAATAAAACAAACATATAAAAAATCATAATCCAGATATGAAGTAAAATAAAATGAGGCACAATTTGAAGCTACTGATGAAGTACAAGAAAAGTTACTCCACTTGATCTGGGTGCTTGAAATAAGTTTATACTGAGCACTGCAAGATTTGTGGCATTGAACCTATGCACTGGTCAGGGGTCAACCAGAGAAACAAAACCAGTAAGAGAGCCATATTAAGAGATTTATTGCAAGAGTTGTGCAAATGTGGGGGGCTCTTCAGACAAAGCCAAAATTCAAAGGGCTGGCCTTCAGGAAGGGCACCTAGAATTCTTGGGTGTGAATCAAAGTGTCTGTGCAGACATGGAAGTTCATTGTCAGGGAAACCTAGCTCTGCTCTTAAGGCCTTTCAATTGATCAATTCAGGCTCACCCAGGTTATCTATGACAATCTCTACTTAAAGTCATCTGAGCATGGACTTTAATCATCTCTACAAAACACCCTCAGAGCAACACCTGGATTTGTGTTTGGGTGAGTAACCGGGGGCTGTAGCCTAACCAGGTCAGTACATCGAACTCTCACAGCACGTAAAGAAGGAATTGTAACCCTAGGTCACTGTCTGACTCTGAATAAACACGCTTGGTGCAGTCCCTAGACTACAGGTGCACTTGGTTGTTTTTCAACTTTTAGAATAAGCTTTTAAAGAAATAATTATCAATATTTTTGCAGAGCTTAAGAGAAAATGTCATCAACATTGTCATGTCAAGATATGAATAAAGACATAAAAGAACATCAAGATGCTTGGAGGAGGATAGTTATTGTAGAAATAGCTGGCAGGGGAAAACTGCAGAACGCTAATCATTCAATAGTTGGGGCCGGTTAAAATATGATGTATCCTCTTTTCTGATATGAGAATTCCAAATTATACTATTAAGTGAAAAATCAAAGTACAGGTCACTGTATTTAGTGTGCAGAAATATATATGTATATATGCATACATAATTCTTTCTAGATCATACATATGAAGAATATACACACATATTCACATAGAAATGTTTATGGTCATGTGCTGCATAACAACATTTCAATCAGCGAGGAATCTCATATAAAATGATGGCCCCGTAGATTATAATAAAATGCCCGGCGATGTTATAACTGTTGTAACATCTTACCTCAATGCATTACTCACGGGTCTGTGGTAATCTTGGTATAAAAAACCCTACTGTGCTGCCAGTTGTATAAAACCATACACAGTATGTGTAATTATGTACAGTGTATAATGCTTGATAATGATAATCAATGACTGTGTTGCTGTGTTGGGAACTGCCCTGCCTGGTTTCAGAAGCTGTAACTCCCCCATGGCTGAGTGAGAGACCTTCGGACCATAAGCCACTAAGGAAACGAAGCTAGAAGAAGCTAAGCAAGCTTTGTCTCCTTAGTGGCTTATGGTCCGAAGGTCACTCACTCAGCCATGCGGGGGGTTACAGCTTCTGAAACCAGGCAGGGCAGTTCCCAACATCACTCATTTATGTATTTACTATACCATACTTTTTATCTTTATTTTAGAGGGTACTCTGCCTACTTAGAAGAGCTGTGAAACAGTATGCTGTGTTATGCCAGCAGTAGCCTCATACACCTCATGTTTACTGACTCTCTTGATTGCATAATTTTCTCTTGTGCTTGATTCAGTGTCATGGTGTTTTATACAGTGACATGCTGTAGAGGCTTGCAGCCTAGGAGCACCAGGCTACAGAACACAGCCCAGGTGTGCTGCAGGGTGTACCATCTAGGTTTGTGTAAGTACACTTGGTGATGTTTGCACAATGGCAAAATCACCTAATGGCACATTTCTCAGAACATGCCTCCATCGTTAGGCAGCATGTAACTATACATACACATTCGTGTGACTATGTTTAGACATGTGTGAACATAGTCTAAATGTTCAATTTTATATAAATGTATGTAAATGTTCAATTTAAATTGATACATCAATATTTTACACAGATACTCACAAATTTTTATTTTTATTTATTTTTATTTTTTTATTTTTCTTTATTTTAATGATTGTTCAAGTACAGTTTTCTCCCCTTTACTCCCAGTCAAGCCCACCCCCCCAACTTCCCTCCCATTACCACCCTCCCCCTAGCTTTTATCCATGTGTCTTTTAATTTTGTTCCTGTAAACCCTTCCCCTGAGGGAATTTCAGGGGAATTTTTTATTTTTTGTCTGACATTTTTATTGAAGGGGACTGCGGGAAGGTGGAGAAAGAGAAACTTTTGTTTTTCATTTTTGGTACCATATAAATTCTTTTACAATGTACATGGAATACATTTATCATTATTTTAAGGTTTCCAGTGTTATTTGGGTAGTGGAATTAAATTCTATTGAAATTTTCCTTTTATTTTCCAGATTAAAAAAAAACACATAGCCTAACAAATATTGCATAAAATGTTTACTGAACACTTATTCTGTTAGGTGATCAGCTAGACCTGGTCATGCAAAGGTATATAACAATTTCTGTCCTAAATAAGTGCCTATGCAGGTGGGTGGTACATGTATTCAATCAGAACATTATAAAATATTGTGTAATGATAGAAATAAGTTTGGGGTATGATGGGAGCACCAAGGCTCTATCTAGCCCAGCAATTTTCAACCATGGACTGCAAGAACTTTTAAAACATGCAAAAACTGACTATTTAGTCACAGGCACTGACCTATTGTCCCTTAGATTGTAAAATAAAAAAATGACAACAGACAATAGTCATCTGTGAAAATGAATCAAAACTATACCTGTTTTTTGTCAGATCAGCAAAAAATATAATGCATATAATGCATTTTTTTGGTGTGCCACAGAATTTTAGTAATTAGTTTCTGTGTGCCATGAGATGAGAGAGGTTGAAAATCACTGCAGTGGCCTGTGAAAAGTCCCAATGTGCACCTGGAGAGCATCAGACATTCCTGTCTTGGCCAGAGAAGGATGTGCAATCTGGAGAGGGAGGGACACGTTGTCACGTGACTGGATTGTGAGGTTTCTTCCTTATCTACAAAGTAATGACTAAACACTTGCCTGGAAGGTTGCAAAGTGAAATTGTATCTATAAAAAGACCAGCACATAGTGGCATTCAAATCTGAGTGCTTTCTCCTTCCTCTGAGTCATACCAGAAGCTGGGAAATTGCACCAGGTGAGTTTCCTTTTTTTCTAGGTTAGAACCCAGGGAAAAACCCAGAGGTAAATGACATGCCCAGCACGACTGACTGATTAGAGGCATAGGCAGGGCAGCCACACCGATCTAACACCATGATGGGTGGATGCTCCATGTAGAGTACATATACACATGGTACCATTTCACCCTCTTAGTCTCCCATGTGCTATGATGGGGCAGCAAAGGTGGTAGGGAGAGCAGATGGGTCACAGAGACCCAAAGCACAGACTATAGTATGCTTCTTGGAAAAAGGCCAGGTCCCAGGTCTGCAATGAGCAATTGGACTCCGAGACTCCCAGAGCAATGAGCTCTGGGACTCCGGAACCTTGAGCTTTACCTGTCTCTTCTGCCCCTCCCCCGCTCCTCAGCATCCAGGGTGAGCAGAGGCTTCTGATCTTCAGTTCTGGAGAAGCTACTGATGTATATTATCATTACCACATGTGTATAAAAACAAGTATGTTTACACTGTTTATGTGTTTTAATGAGTTAAATTTTTACTGAGAGTCTTTAGATGCCCAGTGTGCAATAGAGATGAAGGTAAAAAGCCCATTTCTCCATTTTGTAGCACTTATTCACACAGAAGAAAAGAGGTGGGGTCTTCAACAGCCAAGACATCTTAAGACCTCTTAAATTCTTTAAAAAATTCTGAGGGTAGGAGCTAACGAAATAATTAGTAATGTACTCCTGAAGGGCAGCCCCAGACAAAATGCACCTAGGAGCCAGCTGGGCATCTGCTCAAACTAAGTTGACAAAACGGCCTCTTCAAACACATCTTAATGAGCTAAATTACAGATCACCCTGTAGAGAGGAGTTCAACATGGTGCTAGTTAAATGTTGTGCTTTAGGATTACTCTGTGTAAAAAGCTAAGGTTCAATTTTAGATGTGCCCATTATTAAACCAAAATACTGTTCTTTTTATTAAAAAGTGAGTGAAGATTATGTAGTATTTCTGCTCTCTACAGTTTTTTTAAACCTAAAGAAAATTCAACTCCTGGATTGAGCTGCCACAGGCCTTTATCAGACAGAATGCTCAGGGCATGAGTCAATTCCCACAGGGCTTTTACAGGTACTGACTATAGATGTACATTCACAAGTCAAAGAACAGTTGCGCATTGTGCTTATGTTACACTTCCCAGGGTTTCCTGGTTCAGGAGATCTTCAATCCTTGGAGTCCAGATTATTCCTGAATCAGCAAATGACACGTCTTTTGTGATGAGTGTTCCTTCTGTTGTAGACAGAAATTGCCTTAAACAAGAGGTCAACTTCTCAATGCACTTCAAGAGGCCAGCACTATATGTACAATAGATCAGGAAATATTATCATCAATAACAGTACTTCTACTTTCTGAGCACTCTATGTGCAAGGTACTTCTGTGATTGCTATGCATGCATTAGCTCACTGTATCCTCTTAACACTTTGGAGTAAGTGCTATTACTATTCTCATAATAAGCCTCATTTGCAAATAAGAAAATTAAGACTTAATGAATAACTGTCCCATACTACTAACATAAGTATTAGCATATTAGCTAACTCTTGTTTCATAACATCTCACAGTTTAGAGGCTTAAAATAATAATAGACATTTATCATCTCACACTATTCCTAGGTCAGGAATTCATGAGTAGTTTAATGGTACTTCTAGCTCAGGATGTCTCATGAGGTCATGGTCAAGATATCGGTTGAGGCTGAAGTCACTGAAAGGCTTCACTGGGGCTAAAGGGTCTGCTTTCAAGATGACTCATTCAAATGACTGGCAAGCTGATGCTGGCTTTTGGAAGGAGGCCTCAGTTTTTCACCAACAGGGGCCTCTGCAGGGGACACTCTAATGCTTTGGCAACACTACAGCTGTCTTTCTCTAGAGTGAGTAATCCAAGAGACAGACAAAGGTGGAAAACCTAATGTCTTTATATTCCAGTTCCAGAAGTCACACACTGGTACTTCCACCATGTTCTGTTGGATGCACAAGCTTACTGTGATTCAGGAGAGGAAACTCCTAAACGAGGGCATAACTACAAGGAAAACCTCTGGAGGACATCTCAGAGACTGATAGAATTTGAATATAAGCCTGGGTCTACTCTCTGCAAAGTTGTACTCCTGACCACCCTGTGATATTGCCTCCTTGTAAAAACTCTTCCTGAAGTGTTCAAGATATTTGTATAGCCCTGAAAGAGTAAACAATGATAAAATAAGAAATACTGCAATGTACTGAGTACCTATTATGTCTCGAGCTTTATGCCAAGTTATTTGCATCATTTCCCCATCAGACTCAGAAGTTCTACGATTTGCTCAAAGTTTCAAAAGTGAAGTTGACATTTTTTTATGAATGTGAGTTCTGTGTGAGATGAGAAAGAACAAGTATGAATGGGGGCTACTTATAGAAGGGGAGGAAGGTGAAGAGATATGTAAGTAAAACCTCTGGTGTCTCAGAGAGTAAGTGACACAATGAAAAATAACTAAAGAGAGAGAGAGAGTGACACTGTGGGACAGAGCTGTGGGTGGCAATATAATTCATTCTGATGGAATGATGCCTAATGTACAGCCTGAATGACAGGTAGGGCCACTGCTTTAAACAGGAAAAAGGCATGATGGAGATCACCTTGAAGATGTAGTGCAGGGGATGGTTATGACACCTGCAGTGCCATGGGTGGGCTGGAGGGGTAGGGTCTTGCAGAACACCCAGAGATTTGAGGAGCCATCTCTTCATCTGGCTCATCCCAGAATATGGGGTCCTATAAGGATGTTTATCCCTTTAATAATAAGGGAAAAAATAGACATTAACATGGAACACAGATATGCAAGCAGGAAAAGTGAAGAGAAACAGAGTACTAAATCTTCTACCTGAAATGTTTACCTTCCACTTTTGCCCATTCTCATGAAAGAAGGAAAGAAAGAAGCCAGTGGAATTGAGAGAAGACTGGCAGCAGAAACCAGAGTTGGAGTTGAAAATTAGCCTCATTTGGACAACAGAATATCATCACTCAGTTGGAATTTCACTGAGCTAAACTTGAGAGTAAAATCTAAGAAACAGATAAGGTGAAAGCATCCTCAGGGCACCAGCTATGCACTGCAGTTAGTCAAATATCTATTGACCTCACAATCCAGTTCTGTTCAGCTGAGTAGATTTATCTTGTTCAGAGACATACATTTTAAAGACCAAGAGAAGAGATAGAGAAAACTTGGTTTCTGAATATCTCCTTAGACTACATATATTCATTTAAGTAGAAAATTCCTTAAAACCAAGTATAATTTTCACCTTAAATGAGATTACTTTTTTCATCATTATCCATAGTTTAACTAATGGATAATGGACGTTCTTTACACAACTTTACAGATCCTTTCCATGAACCAATCACGAGTGCCAATGGGCATTTGATCAGCACTGTTCTAGAGATTTTGAGAAGTATAGTCTATGCTTAGAGAAGCTTAGATTTATTTGGAGAGGAAGATTCAGGCAGGGAACCCTCTGCATGTAACTCTACATAGCTAATATTTGAAAGCTCAGTTGTTTATAAAAGGGGAGCAGAGGGATATTACCTGTGAAGGCAAAGGTAGTAAGGAAAAGAAAGCATGGAGAGGAGAGATCTGAGTCCTGTTTTTGATGATGGTCCAGTTTGTATTGCTCTCCTCATGTATTTGTTGGGTTTCTGCAAAAGTAAAGCCAGAAACAAACACTTGGGTACAAGCAGTTTATTTGGGAGATAACCACCCCCCAAAACAAGAGTAATGAAGAATACATCTAGCAATAGTGAGACAGGGAACTACCACTGTGGGGTTTCTCAGTTCCTTGAGGATCTTGGAGAGGCATACAGAATGGCTTCTAGAATCTTCGCTCTGAAGGACAGGAGGCTGGGGCATCAATTCATTGCTATCATTCCTCATGGTCTGAGGGTTAATCCCAGGGGCATTAACCTCTCTGCTTTTCCTGACTGTGACAGGATATGAACTGAGTTGAATTTTGTGGCGTTGCAGGAAATCCTAAGCCAAAAAACAAAACAAAACAAAACAAGAATAAGGAGACACTGTCCCATGCCCTTGAGATAGCAGTGAGCCTGGATTCACCCACCACGGCTGTGGTGAAATCTGAAGTGGGTAGAGGAAGTGTGATAGAGGCTCAAAAATTGTTGGCTACCATCAGAAAAATAAAACTACTTCCCTTATACCCTCCATTTAATTGTCATCAGCCAGAAATGTGTCACTTGGCACCTCTAGCTGGAAGGGGACCTGGGGAACAAGCAGTTTTAGTGAGATAGTTTCTGAGTGAGAGAGCAGCCTGTAAGGAAGAAGTGGGATGAATATTGGGCAGGCCACTCACATGGTCTGCTTAGTGTCCTAACAGAGTAGCCACTGTATCCTCCTCCCTTGGGTAGAGCTGACCTAGTTCCCCCCAAATATTGAGTCAGGCAGTGTGGAGACAGCTACATTAGGAGCCATTGGCCACACTTCCCACCAGCAGAGTGTCACCATTTCACCTTAGTGATTTTTATGTCCATGTGCCCCATGGAGTGTATGAAAGAAGTGGCAGCCATACATATAATTCACCATTCAAACAATGCCATCCACCCTCTTCCATAAATTTAGTTGCAAATTTCAATCCTGGAGAGGAACATAAAGTAAAGGATGGGCCATGATGGTGGCAAGCAAGAGGGAGAGGTGCAGCCAACAGCAGAGGGTTGGCACTCATCTTTGCTGCTTGACTGTCTGATGTCAGGCAATGCCCCTGAGGGGAACGGCCCCAGAGGGTAAGACTGTGAGACTCTTGGGACAGTGAAAACTGGAAGGTGGGCATGGCCTCTCCCCTCTTCCTCTCATTCAGTGCTGGCTTTCCTCCAAGAAGGAAACATCAAGACTCTTGCAACTTGATTTATTCCTTTCAGAAACCTCCAACACAGAAGTGTGTGCAAAATAGGAAATTTGGTCTTGTTTTTTACCCATTTCCTCCCATTCCCCTCTCTGCAGGGAAATAATTGTGCAGAGGTTGTTGCTGCTGGTGGCTATGGTAACAGAATAATTGACATACAGTCTGAAAGTCATAAACTTAATGAAACTATAGTTTTTATTGCACTTCCCCCTCATCTCTGATTAAATTGGATCTGCATAGTACAAACATACTAAATTTCCACATTTGTCAGTTTCTCTCCCCAGCCAATGGGGAAAAAGCTCTGTTGTGAGGGAACCCTGCCAGTGGGCTGGGAACACAGGGCTCTGGATTTTACTGGAGAAATGGTTTTTAGCAACTGGTGCTGGCTGATCCACAAAGCAAAGGCAAACTTTTCAGAAATGGTTGGATTCTGACTTCTTGAATACACAGTTGCTTCCTTCTGGCAGGTAGAGACTTTGTGGAGGTTTGGAAGGGTAACAGAGGAGGAAAGAAATGTCAACTAGGGACAATGCAGCAAGGATACATCAAGATTTAAGAGGTAGTTTCAGAGCCCTGTTCTGGCCTGCACATGTGCGAGATCTAGAGCCAAGGAGAGGAATGGGTTGGAGCACCTGGTTACTTCCTTCAACAAAACCCAACAAGAATGGGGACTGGGGATGAATCTGGACTGGCCAGACAGTAACCTGCTGTGTGACTGTGTTTCAAGCACTGTGCTAGGTTTTCCAAGAATTTGAAGATCAATGCTACCAATACTTTGACGATAAGAGCTTTCACACCATTAGGGATGCTGTGCAAACAACTACCAAATGAGAGGTAACGTGACAAGAAGACGAAGTGCTATGAACATGTCGAGGAAGGAGCAGTTACTTCAAGCAGGAGTGCTCAAGAGGGTTTCATGAAGGTGTTGCCCTTGACCTCATACACACCAGAGGTCCAGCAAATGCCTTACTTCAGGGAGACTTCATTCTCTTGAATTTCAACTTACCTTTATTTCAGAGAAAAATAGAGCAAAACAGAGAGGAAGGCATAATAAGGCAGTGTTTCCCAACTGGGGATGATTTTGCTTCCTACCCTCCTCCCAAAGACCTTGGGATATTTTTAAATCATCACAACTGAGGGAGGTACTACTGGCCTCTAGTGGTAAGGGCCAGGGATGCTGTTCAACATCCTACAGTGCACACAACAGTCCCCTGCAACAAAGAATTGTCCCATCCAGAATTTCAACGGCCATGAAGTCAGGAAACCCTGGTGTAATGAAAGAAGCAGTGCTATTAACAAGCTTCTGATGCTCTTGAAGACCAGGAGGCAGGGAGCTCAGGATATTCTTCAGCTAAGTCCCTGCCACTGCGGGACAGATGAAGGATGGTCAGGGTCAGGGTCATGCCCGATGAGAGAGACCAACCCTCTGCAGCCAAGGCTGGAACAAGGAGAAGCCTGGATACTCCCAGCTGAAGTGGGGAGCTGGAAAGGGCTCACAGTTAGTACTGCTGACTTTGCTTGCCAATGCTCATGTGCCAGGGACACTGGGATTCCCTTCCTTCCACCCCTTGCATCCACCTTTTCCTCACCCTTCTCTTCCTTTCTTGGATTACTTTTTTCCCCTATTCTCTGTTTTTCCAAAGATTAAGCAGCAGGTAGATAAGGATGCTGTGTTTTAAGTCAGGAGTAAAGAGGTGAGATGGGGAAAGGGTTCAGTTCCAGGGCCTCTTGGCCCCATTTTAAGACCTTGCAGCGAAGGAGAGCTGCCATTCAGTTTCTCAAGTGAAAAAGAAAATGAGGAAGAAACAAAAAGACTAAACATGAAAGTGCTTATAATCCTTGACCTTAGATCCCTGATTTTAATTTTTAACAAGTATTCAAGGTAGTTACCAACCATTAATGGAGGAAGAAGGGAGGCCTCAAAGACAATAAAGAAATCTTCAAGAGCAACACAGCCAGCAAATGATTGTCTTGGCATCCTGTTATCTAAATGAGCCAAAGGTGGCCCTATACCTTGGCTTCTAAGTTGTTTATTTCCTCACAGTAGTGAAACCTGTTATCTCAAAAGCCCTGCTGGTGACAAACTCAAATGTTTACACATCTAATTGCTTTAAAAATAGCCCAAACAAGCAGATTTGTAGCCATTTAGAGCTTACTCCTTTGCATACCCCAGGAAACCCCACCCCACATTTCCTGGACCAGTAAGCCCCCCACCCCAAGCCATGAAAACCTCAAGAAACATAGCCCTGAAACCAGGCCCTTCAGAGCTCTCTGACCCATGGATCCCCACTTTGCTGCTAAGTGACAATCCTAGATGTAAGCCCCTTCTGTGATCTTAGCAGGGCATTCCCTGCACTCCTCTTCTGACTCCTAAGCGTCTGACCATCCATGCTGTAAAGAGGTTCCCTTCTCAAGTGGCCCTGACCAACACAGCTTGTCATGTGTTACTGTCCCTTGTGGCTGTACTTTTCCTTTGATGTGCCCCAAATCCCTCAAGGCCCCTACATGCTCCAAGTCAGATTTTCAGACTCTGAACCCAGTAATGTTTCTCTCTACCCCACAGCTTTCACCCTAGTTTTCACCTTCTCAACAAATGCAGGTATACAGAAGACAGAGCATCCAAGCAATACTCCTAGAGGAGTACCAGGGCTTCATCTGAATCCCAGTACATTTGGCTCAGTTCACCCAAACCCGGGAGAAGCCAGTGCCACTTAGAAAAATTAGAAAGTTCTTTTATAAAATCTTATTACCATTAATATTATTAATGTTGTTATTGTTGTTATTGCTGCGATACCCACATTCATCTTCTGAAAGGGAGAGAACAAGGAATAGTACCCAAGAGAGTTGATAACAATCATCATACTGTTAATAACTTCCATTTACTGAGCATTTCCTCTGTGCCAGGCACTTACTGTGCTGTCTCACCACAGCTCTGTGAGGCCACGGTCTACAGAACCATACAGTGGCAACGCCACACCTCTAGTTAGGCCATAGTGTCATCATGTAACTGGTTAAGATTCCCTCTCCTCCCTAGTTTCCCCATGTGTCCTACCAACTGACCACCTTGCCTAAATTTCCTGTGATAGTATAGGGGATTAACCCAAAAAATAGTTGATCCTGACTTGGTTTCTGTCCTGGTTCACCAGCTGTCTGGTCACTGAGCTACTTCTGTCCTTCCTGGGACCAACCCAGCCACTCCTCTGACTGAAAGGGACTCTGCTAAGGAAAGGAACCAAGGACTGTTAGCAGACTGAAACTGAGGCTCAGAAACCCCTGCTGATTTGGAAGTTAGCGGGTATTCAAGGGAGTGCTGGACAGCTGTTATTTTCTAAATTTCAGCTCTAAAATATCTGCCATGTCTTCCCAACAAATTTCTGGCTTCAGGATACTCAACACATATAACAGTGGTTATGAATATTGTAGGATGCATGGACCACTGAGGACCACAAGTCTTGGCATGGTCCCATCACTTTGAAATGACAGAAAGTACCTCCCAAGGCAGTGCTGGTTTGAAGGAAACTTCTCGCTCAAGGATGAGCCATGTTGAAGCCAATTCTAGGCAGGGCCAGGCAGTTGGTTCTGGGAGCTAAGGAGAAGCTGGTGTCTAAGGTGTGGCTGAGGGTTGGCAGGAAGGAGCTTACTAGGGGTTCCTGTCTGGTTTCTTCCTTCCTGAATCACCATGATGTTGCCAAACAACTTGGAAGATAACAAAGCTCAGCGACAATGTCCCGTATCACATTTCTAGAGAAATGCCAGAAACACAAATTGAGTCTTGTGATAATTATTGCGGCCCATTCTGGCTTGGGGTTTATATGACCAGACCTCCAGCCTTGGGTTTTGACTTCTGCCGAGGTACTATGAACACAGTTCCTGCCAAAAGATAAATGGAGGACATTATAATAATCCTGTTTAGATGCTTCA
This sequence comes from Tonatia bakeri, assembly GCA_004024845.1. NCBI lineage: Eukaryota > Metazoa > Chordata > Mammalia > Chiroptera > Phyllostomidae > Tonatia > Tonatia bakeri. Next base: position 40,501 of record PVIA01000235.1, on the reverse strand, counting down.
TTGAATGTCAGGCTTTTTTCTGAGTGCCTTGCATGTATTTTTCACCTTTTAGATCCTCACAACAACTCTATGAAGTAAAGCTCATTATCCCCACTTGACACTTCAGATGTGAGGAAATCAAGGCCCAGAGATAAAACAATCTGCTTACATGTCTTGCTGGAGATGCATGGGGACCAGAGCTCATGTTCTTTCCCTCACACATCATGCAACTTCAGGTCAGGGCCACATGAAATACCGCCTGGCCTTTCACAGATATGGGCGACTGACAAACTATGGAGAGAGAATATGGAGGATGTGAGCTGATCTGTTTTCTATTTTCTCAAAACAATCTTCTCACATATAATAAAAATAATATGTAAAGTATTAACCAACCGTAACGTTTTTTTAACATATCAGGGAAAATAGAACCCAGGAAAAACTTAAATAGAAAAATGTAGCCATGATGTAAGATCTTCTTTATAATTTTTTTAAAAAAGATTTTATGTATTTACTTTTTAGAGAGAGGAGAAGAGAGGGAAACATTGATGTGAGAGGTGCTAGTTCAAATACTGATTTCAGGCCTTGCTCTAGGCCTATTGAATCAGAATCTTCAAGAAGAGAAAAGCCTCACTCCATGGTCCTTGGTCATCATGAGATACTTATTCAGTTGTCTTGAAATGGGACTGAAGCTCCAGTGTGTCTTTAAGCCTTTGGGTGATAACCACAAGCAGCCAGGGTTGGCCAAGGGCTTAACCTCTCCACACTGATCTGTGGCTATTGAGAGCCTCCTCAGTAATTATCCCCTGAGTAGTGGCGTTGCTCCCAGCATATGTCTGCCATGCTTTTTATTTCCAGAAAGAAGAACCTACAGGCCAAGAAATAAAACAGATGCATTTAGTCCTTGCATCAGTAATTGGAAATTTATGAGATCAGTACAAGTGTTCCCTCCCTGGGGAGGCAGTTGAAGGCCGAGTGACAGAACAAGGAAGGAAGTGAGTGCGGAGGCCATGCAGAAAACTGCAGTGATGTGAAGGAAGATGCAGGTGCACCCTGGGAGATCAATTTCAAAGTGGGAGGAGTGGGAACTGTGGACAAGGCACAGGTACCATGAAGCAGCAGTCTGAGCTCAGCCACTGAGCTAGGGTGTCTGTGTGCAGGAAGATAGAGCATGTGGCAGGGGAGGTCTAGGATGCTGCAGGGCAGTCTGGCCAGGGGCAAAACGCCAGTGATGGGTGACTGGGGCTCATATGCAGGAAATTCAGACCCTTATGTGGGAGAAGAATCAGCAACTTAATTACAGGAAAAGAGGCTGGGTCTGGAGAATGACGCAGAAGTAAAGTGCATAGAATTTAAAGAAATGAAATATTGATCAAAGAACCCTTTAATGGCCTTTCTCTAAGGACAAGGTGCATTCTAAAATCTATGGAGTGGAAGAAAGTACTTTCACAAAAGGTCACGAGATAGAGAAGATTCTGCTTGGAGGTTTAGAGATCCCCAAACCACAGACCAAACAGAATTTTCTATTGCCTACCTGTTACTCTCAAGATACTATTCAAAGCCTCCCTGCCAAAGGCTGCTCACTGAACCTTCCTTCTTGTTTAATCTGGAAGGTGTAAAATACAAACAAACAACAACAAAACCTCCTGCTCACACAATACTTCTGGTCACCAAGTGTCTATGGCTTTTTCTCACACCAGGCAATTCTCCAATTTTCTGACAGGAATTTAACCCAGTTCAGAAGCTGTCTGTCTGCAGTGAGCGCAGACCCCCCAGGTTAGGTACTCAGCCTCAAGAGACTGACCCCACTTCAGACACCAATCACAAATCAAGGTAGTCACCTGTACTTCTCACTAGCTATAAACCAGAGGTTCCTACCACTCCCTCCTAAGGTACATTGTTTGCTAGAGTCTCACAGAACTCAAGAAAACAGTTTACTTACTAGATTACTGGTTAATTTCAAAGACTATAAATTGGTACAGTCAGATGGAGGAGATGCTTAAAGCAAGCTCTGGGAGAAATGTGAGGCTTTCTGCCTTCTCTGGGTGTGCCCTCTTCCCAATGTCCATGCTATCACCAACCTGGAAGCTCTCTGAAGCCCTTCACTGAGGATTTTTATAGAGGCTTTATTTTATCAGCATGATTGTTTAAATTATTGGCTATTTGTGATTGAACTCAATCTCTAGCCCCTCTCCTCTCCCAGAAGGTCAAGGTGGGGAAGGAACAAGGAGCTGAAAGTTCCAACCTACTAATCATGTGGTTGGTTCCCCTAGCAACCAGACCCTACCCTAAGGGGCTTCCCAAAAGTTACCTAATTAACCTAAACTTAGTGTGCCTGAAAGGAGCTTGTTATATATAACTAAAGATACCTTTATGGCTCTTATCACTTACAAATTTCCAAGGGTTTTAGGAGCTGAGTGCTAGGAATTATGGGTGAAGACCAACATGTGTTAATGTGTTTCTTAATGTAAACCACAAAATCACAGGAGGCCACAAGTGGGCAGGGTGCTCCCAGCATACATGCATCCAGTGAGTGCTCATCTATGTGTTCAAATACCTCACATCCCACACCTTCTATTCTGTTCTCCTGCACCCTGCTCGGTCTGGATCATAGGTCTGCCTGGGCCAGGTCCATTTGTAGCTGTCCATGAGCAGGCACCAGCTGAGGACAGCATCCTCAAAGCCAGGGTCTTCGTTTCTCCAGGTGCTATTCACGTGGTTCCATTCTGTGACATGAGCACTAGCATCAGGGGATTTATACCCTGTGTAAAAGACACCACATAGCCTAGGCTTGTTACTCATCCCAATGACATAAGGAGATGCTTCTTTCATAAAATAAAGCAAAGCCACTTGGGGAGAAATGATCTTCCTGAAGCATATTCAAGAAAACCAGTGAGGCAGACAATGCAATCCCCTGAGCCCCAGACACATCCAGTGCCCACCTCTTTGCCTTTTCTTCTGTTTGTTGCATGTGATAATCTGAGTACCTCTGGCCTCCTCCGAGGGCTGGAAGGGCCTGTCTCCAGGAAGCCCAGCACACTGTCAGAGCCATACGAGAATTCCAGCATGTGTTCAGGCACTAATGAAGTCTCCTTGTGCAGAACTGAGCACAAGTACAGATTGCACGTGGGAGTAGATGTTCTCTCAGTGTCTGCTCTAAAGGTTGTTTCTGAGTTAATCATTCTAAGAGAGGAAAATGAATGGGGATTGCCTGTACCACATTGGAACTGAAACAGATTAGTTAACCAGGAATCATGGGATTCTGCGGGAAGGTGTTTTCTTTTGCTCTTTTTATCCCTGAGATCTATGGGTAGCTTAGTGGACCAGTCAACTACTCTTTGCTAGCAGACCTTTTCCCACCCTTGCACCTCCTCTGATCCTCCTGGATGGTCTCCACTATGGCCACAGTTCCTGAGATCTGGAAACATTTCATGTGGCCCCTGTCCCCAAGGTAGAAGTGACTTCCCATTGTTATTAGTCTTAGTTTCCCAGCTTTCCTATCCCCTGTGTAACCAATTCCCTGAATTATCTCTGCCTGTTATAAAGACCTCTAGCCTTTCCTCTTTCTTAGTTGATAAAGTTCCTAAATAATAGCTAACACTTTTGGAGCATTAGTAAATGTTTTTGATTATTAATTCAGTTAATCCACATAACTTTTTTCATCGAGTACTACCATTATTACCATTTCTCAGATGTGGAGACTAAGTAATAGAGACGTCACAGTATATTAGTGATGGAGCTGGCATTTAAGATGGGTTCCGAAGTCCATGTTTTGCACCAAAACTAAAAATACAACAAACAAAACACACACACAAATTGCCCTGGCTGGTGTAGCTCAGTGGATTGAGTGCGGGCTGCTAACCAGGCATCGCAGGTTCGATTCCCAGTCAGGGCACATGCCTAGGTTGCAGGCCATGTCCCCCAGCAACCGCACACTGATGTTTCTCTCTCTCTCTCTCTCTCTCCCTCCCTTCCCTTTCTAAAAATAAATAAATAAAATCTTTAAAAAAAAAACACACACACAAATAAACAAAAATGTCCTGATGTGCAGTATTTGTGAAGTGGGAACTTACTAGGGTAAACAGCTCTCAAAAAGCAGCTCCTAGGCCAACAACATTAGTATCACCAAAAACCTTGTTAAAAATGTAAACTTGAGGCTCCACCCTGACCTATTGGATCAGAAGTGGGAGGGAGAAGGGGGAAACATTGTCTTTTTACACAGCCTCCAGGGGATTCAGATGCTTCGTGAAGTTTAGGGGTCACTGCTTTATGGTATGATTCCATTCTTAGACATTGAGGTCCTAGAATAGTTTCTTGAGCCACTGTGATTCTTTCTCCAGAAACCAAGTAGTAGCTTATTTGCCTCCTTCTCACCTTCTGTCACCTCCTCTTCCACTTGGTAGGGCTCCTTCAAGTGTCTGAGCATACCCTTTCATCTTGGAGAAGATGCCGTGGTGGGCAGAAAAATGACCCCTCGAAGATGTCCCATCCTAATCTTGGAGATCTGTGAATGTGTTATGTTACCTTCCCAGGGGCGATTAAGGTTGCTAATTGGATGATCTTAAAATACCATCTGTGACAACATGGATGGACCTTGAGAATATCATGCTAAGCAAAATATGTCAGTCAGAAAAAGCTAAGGACCATATGATTTCACTTATATGTGGGATATAAAACTAAAACTTAGACACAGACAATAGCATGGTGGTTAGCAGAGGGAAGGGGGTGGAGGGTAGTAAAGGGCAAGGAGGGTCAAATATATGATGATAAAAATAATTTGACTTTGGGTGGTGGACTCATGATACAATATACAGATCATGTATCATAGAAATATACACTTGAAAACCTTATAACCTTATTAAGCAGTCTCACCCCAATTAATTTAATAAAAAATAAAGGTATGAAAAAGAAAGTAGCATTCTGGATTTCCCTGATCGGTCCAGATATAGTTATGAGGGAGATTCATATGAGGGGAAGAGCAAGGAAGATGAATCAGAGGTAGAGATACGGTTGGTTTTGCAGATGGAGGAGGGGCCACAAGCCAAGGAATTCAAGCATCCTCTAGAAGTTGGAAAAGGCAAGAAAACAGGTTCGCCCCTAGAGCCTCTAGAAGGAACACAGTCCTGGCAAACCCTTGATTTTAGTCCAGGAAGCCCATTTCAAACGACTGACCTCCAGAACTGTAAGATAACAACTTTGTATTGTTTGAAGTCACTGAGCTCATGGTAACTTGTCATAGCAGCCACTGTAAACTCATCCACACCCCCATAAAAGACATTCCAGGGAATATTTGACACTCACAGCTGTAGTCCTAACCTGCCTTTTCAACTCACTTTTTGCATCTCTTCCTCTCTCAGTCTTATCCTAGTTTTTAATACTTCCAAATCAGAGTCAATTTTCCACCTCTCCTCTTGGCCTAAATGCTGCCATCATGTCATCTGGAACTTCTACCCTACGACTAGCTATCTCCACTCTAACTTCAGTCTCCTCTTGGAACATTCCTTACCTGATGCTGGACACTATCTGAAAGCCTTGGTGTCTCTGAAAGCCAATCAAGCAGAGCCTGAGTTTTCTTTCACAACCTAAAGCCTCAAGGTAAGGAAGCAGTGTCCATATCCTCCTAATTCACATTGCCACCTCCAGACTATCTACTCCCCTCCCTCCTGCAGAATCTTTTTCTTATTTGAAGTTCATGCTACTTGGCCCTATCACTCTCTCACCCTTATCCCTCCTGCCATCTGTTAGCCTGCCCATCATTTATTGAAGATGTTAAGTCTTACACTTTTTATATCTACCATCTTCCCCATCAACATTCTTAATGATAGAAACATCTATGCCAATGACTCAGATAGTACCCTGCCCTCTCAGTTCCTTGATACATCACCTCCAAATTCCTTATCACCAACTCCCTGCCATGCTAATACCTATTTCTTGTCACCCCTGTAACAAAACCCCTCTTAAAATTAACTTTAGGAGTTTGACTCTATGGCCACTGCTTCTAGTTCTTTTACTCCAGTATCCCCCCAATGCTACAACCCTTTGATTTCGTTGGGACTTCCAAACTTCATCCTCACTTTTCTAATTGCTCAGCTACATTTCATGGCTCATTAGTTTAATCACTTCTTTGCAAATATTCTCAGTCCCTTGATGCCCTGCCCCCTGCCTCCAACTCAGTGCCTTGCCTACCTGGTAAACTCCAGCCCTGGCTGAACCCATCTATCTGCCTTTTCCACGCTGTCTCATGAGCACCTGAACTTTGGGTAAAAAGTCACAGACTTAAAGATCACAGCTGTTATCTGCCTGATGCATCTGTTTCCCTTCATTACTGAATTCCCTCCTCCCTTCCCTGAGGTGGCTATCTTATAGTTTCCTTTTGTTGTAACTTCCCCCACTTATCTTTCCCACACACTCAGTTGCTGATGTCCCCTCATGGTTACTGAAAAATAAATGTAAGCCAGCAGATGGAAATGCTCTCAACTTCCCATCAGGAAACCTATAAGCCTTTATTTATTTTCTCCATCTTCTCCTTTTCTCTCCTTGTGTAATGAAGAGAGCACTTTGCCACTAACCCAAATGAAATCCTTCCACTGCTGTTCCCAGTGCCATTCCACTCTGCTTACTCAAACAACTTGCTGCTTTGGTTTTCCTTTCTCTCTCCCATATCATAGAACTTTCTGGAGGGACATCCATAGCTTCAAATGCTTCTAATAAGAGTGAAGAAAGGTCTAAAATCAATTATCTAAATGTTCACTTCCAGAAATTAGATGAAAACCAGGAAAACTGACTTAAAATAAATCAAAAGCAATAATTGAGATAAGAGCAAGATTCAGTAAAATTGAAAACAATCAACAAAGCCAAAATTTAGTTCCTTTGACCAAAAAATTAACAAAACTGATAAACCCCAAGCAAAACTGATGAAGAAATAAAGGGAGAGAACACAAATGATCAATATCAGAAATGAAAAGGTTATCATTACAGATTGTGTTTATCAAATGATTAGAAGGGAAAACCAAGAAAAATTTTATGTCAACAAAATTGATAGTGTAGATGAAATGGGCTGGTTCCCTGAAAGACATACAAAATAACCTTATATCAACCCCCCAAAAAATTAAACCGATTATCAAAAACCTCACCACAAAGAAAACTTTAGGCCTAAGTGCTTTCAGTGGAGAATTTTATCAAATGTTCAAGGAAGATTTGGTGTTATTCAGCATCAGGTTTACACAATCTATTTCAGAAAGCAAAGGAGAGATGAACTATGATAAAGGCTACAGAGGAGCAAAGGGACTCAGACACAAGAAAAATACAGTTTTATGATTCTATTTAAGTCCTAGAATAAATAAAACTAATTTATTGGGAGATTAACTGAAACATGATGTTAGTAACTGGTGTACATTCTAGAATATAGGAATAGGTTACATGAAGGTCAAAATTATACAATGTGCATTTCAAAAGGAGTAAATTTAATAAGTAAGCAAGAAGGATAGAGAACAGATGGAGGTAGAGATGGACCAGACAGGCAGAAGTGGGTCGTTGGAGTTGGGTGATGAGTGAATGGGGTTTATTACTTTATTCTGTATGCATTGCGTGTGCTTTAAATTCTCTATAATAAAAAGTTAAAAATGGAGTAGTCATGAAGTTTGACTTATAAAGTGAAATATTATATTTATATATCACACTATTTCAAACCTGCATGCTTCAGGTTTTCACAAAATGGAGTACATTTTTATTTCCTTCCAATCTTATTTTTTAAAATTGTTCTAACCTGTACTAAATATGCAATTTTGCATTCAGCTTTCCTAGTCACATTATGCCATAAGCATCTCTGCACAGTTTTACAATCTTCTAGTGGCTACTCCTCTAGCTTCTTAATACTGAAACTCAAATTTTATCTCATTATTTTACCTACATTGAATGTTAGTGTTACTCAGAATAATATAGCTCGAGTGCATCCCTCAGGAACACACATTTAACTATTTATGTCCTTTATGCCCACCCTATACTAAGGATTTAACTTAGCCTAAAAAGACACACAAAATACAAGATAGAATAAATTCAAAACAGAATACAAAAAGAAAAAGAAAACAGGTTGAAGGTAAAGTTAAATTAAGGATATTTAAAGAAGAAGAATCAAACACTAATATTTACCAAAGTAAATTTCAACAAACCAAACTCAGAACATCTAACTTTGAGCAATGATGTTTCCTATTGGCTGGCACTGAGGTGGAGAAGGCTCAAAGATTAACCAGCTGGTGTACAAAAGAGGGAGCAGAAAAAAGACCCTCCTATAAGAAATCGCTATCTTTGAGTCAGTAAAAAGTTAGGGAATATCCACACAATTGATAACTTTAGAAGAGTTGATAACTTCAGGAATATTTCAGAATAGTTTTTAATCTTAGAGTAGCTGAGAGGCAGGGGAGAGGAATGGGTTCAAATCCCCACTCTGCTGCTTCACAGCCAGTTATCTTGAGAAAATGACTATTTCTTTCTCATTCTTCATGTTGCCTTTGTAAAACTAAGGGCAATAAACATCCACCTTATAGTACTGTTATGAAGATTTAATGCAGATTCAACAAATACTGATGAGACACACTGGGTGGCAGGCACTATTCCAGCCCTATAGGAAGGGATGGCAGTTATATCTCCATTCTTATGAGGTTGACCTTTAGTGGGGGAGAAAACATAGGGCAGAGAAACAAGTAAGTAATACAATTTCAGACACTAATGCTTTTATTTGAGCAAAAATGCTCATAATAGGACTAGATTAAAAGAGATGTGTATGTATTTTATCAGATATAGATCAGGAAATTCCTCTGGGAAAAGATTCTTTGATATTTATTTTTTAATAAAGATTTTATTTATTTATTTTTTGAGAGAGGGAAGGGAGAGAGAGAGGAAGAGAAATATCAATGTGTGGTTGCCTCTTAAGCACCCCCTACTGGGGACCTGGTCAGCAACCTAGGTATGTGTCCTGACTAGGAATCAAACCGGCAACCCTTTGGTTCACAGGCTGGTACTCAATTCACTGAGCAACGCCAGCCAGGGCAAGATTCTTTTTAAAAATGACCTGAAAGACAAAAAGAAAGGTAATAGGGAAGAACCATTTATGCAAATGGAACATCAACACTGAGTCTCATGTTTTAAGATGAAGCAAAAATCTAGCATGGCTGGAACCGAGGAAGTGAGGGTACCAGTGAAAACAGACAAGATTGGAAAAGTGAAAGAGGCCAGAGCTCCTGGCAACACAAGAAGCAGCCTGGATTTTATTTCATAGTAAAGGGAGGTTGTTGGAGGATTTGACCAGTGGAGTTTGATGATCTGATTGATGTTTCCAAGCCACTGTGTGGAAGATGGATTGTAGAGGGGCAAAAGTGGAGGCAGGGAGACCAGCTGCAAGGCTATTACTTCTGAGTGCTCAGTATTGTACTTGCCATATAATAAGGCAATGCACCATGAGTCGAGTCAGCTTGGAAGGTTTTGTAAATTATTCCTTTGTGGACAAAAGAAGAGGATCCTTGGAGGAAAGGGTCTGTTTTTGTTTGTTTCTCCCACTCTTCCTCTGATTTCTCCCAGCCCCTACTCCCTGCCTTTGAAGGCAGCTGTGATGATCATTGATCATTGTTGCATAAACTGCCTTACTATAAGCCATTATGTTGGGGTTGGCTGAGCAGAAACAGAGAAAGAGCCTGGGCCTTGTCGAGTTGGTCAAGCAACTTAACTCATCCTAAGTTTCTCACCTGCAAACCCTGTACTCTGTGAGATAACCAAATGTCTCTATTCATCATCCTCTATGGACAAGACAATCTGTTACTTAAAGCCAAAGGCACTCCTAACTGACAGAGCCCCTTTATGCTTCCTTACTAGATCCATGCAGAATTCAGCCTCATCAGCTTTAAGAGCTGGGCTCAGTTCTTCTTCCAGGCTGTTTTTGTTGTTTATTTTTTTTCAATAATAAAGTTAAGATTTTCCTGTATAAATTGAAACATATTTGTCATACAGAGAAGCAATCACTCTATTTTTTAAAAACATCAAGAAAGATATCATTAAACTTGCTGCTTAAGGTAACAATCAGTTTCCAACAAATAATCAGTTCTTACATGGATGTTAGAATCCATAAGGTTTAAGTGGTCATGAAACAAAACTAATGTCCTGACATCCCAAATTTGCTGTGGCAGGAAAACATGCATATACAAATAACTTATATCCAGTTTTTAAGGAATTAAATCAAGACAGACCAAAAAGAAGACATATATATCATATGAACCAAGAAAACCCCCAAGATTACAAAGATAAGGCTTGCCAATTTATAGTAACTCTTTCAAAATTTCCAGGGTTCGTTTACTGACAGCTGGCACAATGAAGATTTAAAACTCTGAATAGAAGGGAGGAGGTGGGTTCCATCTGTGTCATCACCTGATCCTGCCTATTTCAACCGCCAAGACTGACTCTAAGGGGCAGGTATGTTTTACTTTTATTTTTAAAAAATAGCTTATTATAGGGTCTTTCAAACCCAGAGAGCAGAAAGTAATATAACATACATCCATGTACTCTCTGCTGATATTTGACAAATGTTCACATTTTGTCATTTGCTTTGGATTTAAAAAATGAAATTTTTACAGAAACTATAGAATATTTGCAAGTATCCCACACAATTCTGTCTCCTTATTTATTTAATTTGTATTTCATGGTGCATGTCTTTGCAAAATTAGACCACTTACACCCCTCAAACATCATCCATGTTAAGAAAGCTGCTATATAGATGTCTGTCTTCAAAACATACTTTGGTTAGTAGATTCAGCAGTGCCTTGGCCTGCCTAGACAATCCCCTGGTTTCCTTCTAATGCTTGATAATCCACATTTTGCATTACAGCCCAAACCATTAAAACTACACCTTTCTTCCTTTGTCTCAGCAACCTTTCAACTAATTGTGGATCTTACAAGTTTCAAGCGACATATGAGATTCCTGGAAACAGTGCCCGAGGCAATCCTCAAGGCTATTTAAGATTCTGATCAACACTTCCAATGTTCTGTCCCCTGGGGAACAGGGGGTTTCAGGGGAGGTGATGGAGGGAGGAGAGGCATCCCCCTACAGCAACCAACTGTCCTCAGAAACATTTTACTTCTTTTAAAGTAAGAAGTAAAACCCATTTATTATACCCCATTTAAGTATACCCCCCATTTATTATAAAAGGATATGACTCAGAAACAGCCAGATGGAAGAGATCATAGAGGAAGGTGTGGGTAAACTGCTCAGAGCTTCCATGCCCTCTCTGAGCCTCTCCCTCTTTCAAATATCCATGTGCTCACCAACTTGGAAACTCTCTAACCCCCTGTTGGGTTTTTATGGAGGCTTCATCACCTAGACATGATTGATTAAATAATTAACCATTGATGACTGAACTTAATCCCTCTCTTCTCATTATAGGTCAGTGGTGACAACCGTGGTATTCCAACCTTCTAATCAACTGGTGAACCTCATCCTTAAATTACCTAGTAGCTTTTCAGGAGTCACCACATTGACATGACAAAAAGCACCTTTATCTCTGTCATCACTTAAAAACGTCCCAGGGTTTTAGGAGCTCTGTGCTAGAAACTTGGTTGAGGACCTAATACATACATAAGTTTATTATAAATCATAATATCACACTAGTGATCTGTATTACCACACTGGTCTTTTTGGAAGAAGTTGGTCTGAAAGACCACAGTACAAACCTGCTTCTCAAGATGCTGCTCAGCAGGTGAGAATGCTTCCCCTAGCTGGCCTCATCCTGTTTCACTACAGGAGGAGGACCTGATGGGAGATGACATCAAGGCCAACACAGGGCTTTGAAGGTGCAGCACAAGCCACGGACGACTCCTCCATCCCTCAGGTCTACCTCCAGGGGCTCTTTCCACATCCTGCTTCCTTCCTGAGTCCCCACGCTTTATGTCACCAGGATTGCCCTGTGCCCGTGTCATGGTTTGTGCCTGCTATGGACTCATACTTCACTCTGTCTCTTGGATGTTCAACTTAAGTGTTATCTTCTTAGCTCTCTCTTCTGTTCCCAATCCTAGCTCTCAAAACACCTGTCCTGGCCACAGCCATATATAAAATTTTCCCAGAAGCAGAATTTAGACGTTTACAAGCTTACCAAGGAATAAAGATTTTAGCTTTCCCGTGATATAAACAACCAATGAGCATTCTTTCACTGTCTATAAGAGATATGATTCTCCCAAGTCCTGATTTGAGAAAAGTGACTTCCTCTTAGAAACCTAACATCAATATTTTGCAATTTCTGAATCTACTAATCCAATAGATTTTTATTAGTTTGGCATTTCCTTGGATCAGCCTGACCCCCTCACCCTTTTTTTGGTGGTGGTGGTGTTCTTTTTGGTATTACTTATAGGTCTCTTTCACTCTTAGCTCAACTGAATACTTAACAAAGGAAAGGGTCTCTTACTTCAGGACACCTCAAACTTAAAGCAAATTCATCCTATAGGCCCTGAGGCATCACAAAGTAACCTCTACCAGCAAGTGATGCTTCTACCACCCAGCACTCTAGGAGCAAGCCTTGCTCAATTCAAAGAGGAGATGAGAAGCAAAAGTTCTGAGACAGTGAAGAGTAAGGAGCAAAGATTTCTCAGGTTACAGTGACAGGCTTATCCAAATTCATAGAGGACTTCCCCTGTTTTAGTACTGACAGTCCCGCATCCTGGTAACCCACTGGTGCTGAGTAAACCAGAAAGGCTGATCATCCTACCATATGTAAAGAAGATTCTTAATCTGATTGCAGGTATTTGATAAAAAAGGAATACAAATTTGAGGTTTTGCAAAAGCTAGGGTTGCCAGCTATTGCATAATGGGTCACAGAGAATTAAGGTTTAAGCTGAGAACTAAAGGATGATTCGAAGTCATAAAGGCAAAGGACAGGAGTGGCAGTGTGAGACCACCTTACAATGTCTCCCCCATAATTCACCTTTTTGACAAGTGTTCAACAGAAGTGGATAAAAAGGAGAACCCTGGGACCTGTCACTACATATTATGACATTGCTCCATTAACTAAGAGTGTGTTTGGTTCAGATTATCTGCATCAAAATAACACAATCAAAGCTATATTGCATCTTTTGCTGACACAGTGCATTTGATCTTTTAGTTCCTTTTTTTCCAGACCAGGAATCCTATTCAATAAAAGCATGAGGTTTGTTTTGCAAGGTGATCCAATTCTGATTCTCAGTAGTCTTTAATTTCTTGATCAAAAGCTCATAGCTAATTTTAACATCATGAATAAATTACATTTAAATATCCCATTATGGAATTTTGTCAAGGAGAAAATCTATTTTGAAGAATTTAGTATCTCCCATTTAAAAAAAATCAGGTCAGTATTTGCCCATTCTCAGCATTCTGTCACCCTACCTATGCTTCATAATTTTTCACAGAAAGCATTGACTCTTCAGTAATGTCTGCACATCCCTTTGGCTTCATGGCTACAGTGTGTAAGTTCCAGGTCCTCAGATTCCTTGAGACTGTCCTGTAACTAGCTTCCTTCCTATCTGGGACTTTAGACGTCTCATACTCATGGTTAGTCTAGCCTTCTTGATTTGAAGATAATTTCTCTAATGGAGAAGAAAGGAAAAAAAACACAACAATATAGAATTTGAATAGCCTTTTCCCTGTCATCTGTTAAGATAATAGCATTTGTCCTCAAGCAGTCTGATTAAATGTAATTAAGACAAACTTTGAATTCATTTGAATAACTTTTATATTTTTGGTGATATATTTTCATTTTTCAGCTCTTTTGAAACATAGGCTTAGATTTGCCCCAGAAATTGGACTGAGAAAAATAAAAATGTGTTAGTAAGGGAATGGCAGAAATTATTCATAAATTTAAAGGAAATTAATTCTTTGTGGACTGATTATACATTTCTATTGGGGGGGGCAAAAGTAGGCTTACAGTTACAAGTACACAAAACAGTTTATTCTTTTATTATTTATTATTATATTTTTTTCCATATGAACAACTATAAACCTACTTTTGCTCCACCTCTATACATATATATCAAGCCAAAATAAATAATTTTAAGATGAGGAATTCAATTAATCAAAAGAATGTGTCCGCCCCACTACGATCTGCACCTTGGCAGGTTGAGTGGCTTTGGTTTGCACATAGGGAAAACTGTCTGGATTTACCAGTGGGCTGTAGATTCACTTCCATTAGCTAACTCTCCTGGGAGACCCCAGAGATACAGTTAATTCATCTCCTGGCTTTTTATCTTCCTGAGTGGATATGTAAGGATGAATACCTGGGCCATATATTCCCTAAGTCGGTGCATATTTACTCTCTTCCCTTGGGAACGGTGGTGTTCCCAGAAAGGGCGTTGCTGAGTGACCTTGAAGTTTTCTAAATATTTCTTCGTTATTCTCTGGCATTTAACATTGAGGAAAAACCTGAGGTTGGCCCCATTTCTTCTTTGCAAGTGACCTATTCATTCTATCTGGATGATGATAGGATTCTTTTTATTCTTTAAATAATATCCTCACCAAAATATGACTAATTATTTTTTGTTAATTTTGCCTAAGAGTTAGTGAATTCTTTTGATGCAGAAATTCAGATCTTCCTTAAATTTTAGAAATTTTTATGTCTTTGTAAATGTTTGTGTTCCTTTTGTTTTGTTCTCTTCTTCAGAGATGCTGAGTATATATACTGTTGGATCTCCAGTGTCCACCCTTCATCCATCATATCATTTCTGATCACGTCCATCTCTCTGTTCTCTTTCTTTGAATTATGGATGATTTTGTCAAAACTATCTACATCATACAACTCAATTTTTGGAGCTTTGATTATTTTATGGGCTTATAACTTCTATTACAAACTGTAAAGTGAAATTATTTTAACTCTACCTTTTTGTTTAGATTCCTTATATCATTTTTCTTCTTAACCTATTATCTTGTCATCTTATTTTCACTGATTTCACTTTTAAAAATTCTGGGTAGCTTTAGTCTAAACTTTTTTCAGATCTGTAGGGTAAGTATATCAATGATTCCTCATATATTGTTTTCATGACTTTTATTTCCTCTTTAGTGTTTTAAATATTAAAATAAGTTACATGTTATTATTTACTGTTTACTGCTCCTTCAATTTATTCAGATCCACCCAGACAGGTGGTTTCACTCTTGGACAGGTGGACAGCCTATGAACCACTTTTTATTTCCCTGGGTCCTGCTAGTCTGCATCAGCAATTCAGTTGTTCAGTGTTCTGTGAGGAGCATGGAAGGGAGCTAAGGTCACAGCAGTCCCATCAGGAGAGTTGACTTGCATGTCTTATTTTCTCTGTGCTCATCAAAACTACAGCACTAGGGACAAGCTTTCTCCATAATATTTTCTATTTTTATGAGTTCCATTATGTGTAAACCTCATGGCTTTGTGTCCTTTCTGCCCCTTGGGGGTACGTGGCATTGTCCCTATGATTCTGAAAATACCATCTCAGTTTTAAGTGATCCAGTTGGTTTAGCTAAAAGCTCTGTTTCTATAATGTTTCTCACCAGTTCAAGTTGAAGAAATGGCTGTCAAGAGAGTAGTCCCCAAAGATCTCCTGGTTTGCTTTCTTCAGGCCTCACCTACCACAATAGAGGATATTTCCCTGTTCCTCCCCTGTCACCCATTGCCACACCCACCAGACAAAGCCTAAGCCGTGTCAGAAAATACACTGTCCAACGAACGAGCTTTCTTTTCAACACACCAGCATCATCTGCAGATGCACTTAACACAATGGGGCAGCCCCCAGCTCTCCCACGATTTCTCAGGTGTTCTAATTCATGGAATTCAGTTGGATTTGTCTGAATTTCTGTATCTATTTCTCACAAGGCTTCACAGCCTTCTCAGGCAGAAAAGTTACCTGCTCATTCCCAGTGACCTTTTTGAGTTCAGTGGAAAGTGCTCTGTATCCATAAGTAACTACATATGGTTGGTTGTCACCAAAGGTGGTTGATACCATGCCCTTGTTTCTGACCAGAGAAAAGTTTTAAAGTTTTCCTTTTGTTAGTACTTCCTTTTGGTCAGTTTCTGGGACAGAAGTTTAGTTATTCATTTTCAATTTATTCATTCATTTCATAAACATTTCCTGAGGGCTTAATATGCAGAATTATAGTCAACCAGAGACTAGGTTGTCTCCAACAGTCATCTTTCAGTTCCCAAGCCTACCCTTTGTGATTCTAGGTCTCATACCCTACAAACCAATCCCCTTTCTCCAGCGTGTGCCCTAGCAGGCTCTGCCAGCAGGAGTGCTAGAGAAAGGCTGGAAGGATGGAGAGGGGACCGGCTTCCTCCTGCTTGCTGCTCCCTCTCTTTCTGTCAGCCTTGCCACACAGGTCCTTTACCCTGACAGTGACAGCTTGTTCCAGTTTCTAATTCTTGCTCCATACTTCCAAAAGCAGCCTTATTTCCTCCCTACCATCACACCACCCACCAGCCTGTGCATCCATGCTTCCAGGTCCTGGCTCTGTGGGGCCTCTCTTCCCAGTTGCTGCACAATGGCATTGGCTAGCCAATGTTCTCTCCTCAAAGACCTGGCTCCCACTTTTGCAGGCCCCTCCTCAAGACTTTCAGGTTTTAGGCCCTCAACCTCTTTCATTCATTCCCCAAGCCCTATGGATGGTAGCTGCTTCCAGTGTTGCTGTTCCTGTGCCACCTTAGTGTGCCCCCTTTCCCTTTTCAGGTTTTAATACCTATTTTCCTGACTCCCTGTATTAAATTCCTTATTAAAATTACTGGTGTTGTGTCTGCTTGTCTCACTAGACCACGACTGAAATAAAAATACAGCAAGCCCTCACAGAACTTGTCTGTATCAGTCTAGTAAAAGATACAGACATGTAAACCAATAAATATAGGACAAAATGTACTTTGGTAAAATAAATTTGGAGTGCACCAGAGGCACCAAAAATGGGGCACTAACATATACTTTAGGAGTGCCATGAACTACTTCACAGATGAAGTAGCATCTAACTGAAATCTGAGGATAGGTAGGAGTTATTTAGGGAATGAATAGAAGCAGAATGAGTATTCTTAGTAAAGTCCCAAGCCACAGAAAACATGGAATGTTTGAATCCCACGGGCAAGGAAAACATGGCAAAGTTGAGACCCCAAGGTAAGAGAGTGCTTGGGGTGATTTAAAAAGTTTTCCTGTATTGCCAAAACACTGTGTGAGGTTGAGAGCATGGCAGGAGATAAATCTGGTATGTTAAATAAATTTCAGACCAGGGATAACCCTTTTGGAAGCCACTGTAAGGAGCTTGGAGGCAATTTGGAGCCATAGAAGGGTTTCAGACAAAGAAATGACTTGATTAAATTTGTATTTTAGGATGATGGATGAGAAGGAGACGTGAGTGGAGTCAGGGAGACTAGAGAGGAGACTGCTCCATTTATCCAAAGAAGAGATGCCAGTGGAGTAAGATAGGATAGAAGAGGTGGGGACACAGGAAAGAAAATAGGTTTAAGTGACACAATGAAGTTAGGACTCAGGTCTTGTTCGGACAAGGTAGGTCAGACAGAGAGGGGAGTCAGGGATTCATTTATTCAATAAGTCTCCCTTCAGAAAGAACTATAGGGATGCATCAGTGAACAGATGACATGCACCTTTTGGCTTGGAGAACTTAGTGGAGGATGGGGTTCTGTTCACTGAGTGAAAAGTATCTCTGATGTCAGATGAGATCCTCTTTTGGTATTTGTTTCTCTTTCTAACAGCTCCATAGCCCATGAGACTCTGGAGAACCCCCAACAGTGTGTGCTAATTCTTAGGGACATGCCCTCTACTATTCCCAAGTTTTTTTCCACCTTGAATGCTGTCTCTGCTCTTCCCCATGTTGAACAAGATAAGAATTTTTATACTTCTTTGAACAGCTAGAAAGTAATGTACTCTCCCAAAACCTTTATTGAGCAAGAAAGGTATTACTGGAGATTGTATAGATGAGGGTTTGTGTCACTCATCCTACAATAAATAGTTTTTAAAGCCCTGTTAAGTATTTTAACTTGACTTAGCACCAACATTAAACAAATCTTTATCACTCATTCTTGCTTTCCCCCCTTCCGCTTCCCACGAATCTTCCTGGATTCCATACCCAAACCCCTCAGGGAAGAACAACTTTAGTCTTCCTTCTATCTAAATAAACTGAGTTTCGTTTCCAGCTTTTACCTAAACACTTGTGTAACAAACTCAGCTCCATGATGGCGATCGCTCCTTGTGACCCTTCCTAGAAAGCACCTGTAGTGATAAATGACCATTTCCCTCATCATTACTAAAGAAATCCAAGAGGAGCAGTAGTCATGCAAGGACAGCGGTGAGTTTGAAGGGCCTATGAGAAGCCCACGTGAAAACATCAGTGTGTAGTTGGGGTTGAGATCTGAAGCTCAGGACAGAGGTCTGGGCTGGCAAGATAGACTTAGAATTCATGGTAACTGAAGCCTTCATATACCATTTTTCCATAATACTTTCCACCCTTAACCTTCTTCTTTTTAAATCCTATTTGGTAGAGATGAGATTTTGTTTGTTTGTTTGTTTGTTTGTTTTACCATTTGTCCTCTTTTCCTTCAATCCACTGTAATATACCTGCTCTGCAGTCAGCTGTGACCACAGGACTGAACCTGCTAATTGTGTGCAAGCTAGACATTGCTTCCAAGCCTGGTCCCTAAAAATCACTTACACCAGTTCTCAATGTTCTTTGCACTTCCATCAGCTTGAGGCAGACAAATATGTAACCTTGAAAGCCACATGCTGAAGATGGTAGAATCAGAACTTGGAAGGAATTTGGGTGCCATTGCATCTAGAAGACACACCTGAAAATTAGGGTCACCCATAGCAAACTTTACATGAGTGCAAAATAAACTTGTATTAGCCACAGATATCCAACTGCTTATCTGATAGAGGACCTAAAGTTACCTCAACTTACTGACTGTATGGATGGATTACATGTAATTATAGCTGTTTCTAAAATAGAGAAAAAGACCTAGGTAAGACCAATTCAAGGGGCATGCGAGGGGTTAGGTGGAGGGAGAGGAACACTACATTTATAAAACTTAATAGGAGAATAGCAGGAACACAGAAGAATACTGGGTCTCAATAATTTATCCATTTGACACTTCATGAATATTATGAGCAAACAAATATGCTATACTTTATGGTAAATAAAAATATCACAGACTAAAAATCCAATTAGAAAGATATAAATTTCAATATTAAAATAAATTATTAATTTATATATATATGCTATTGCATACATTTATGAAAGTATCAGTTTAATGTAATTGTCAACTAATCTCTGGATGTTAATAGAACTTTATTATCTGAGCTAACATTACTTTCTCTATAGTCTGCCTCTTCAGATAATTTAAACTCCTATATTTTATTTTTTTCTAAAAATTTATTTCACCCTCCAGAATTGTTAACTACTAAAAATAAATCAAATGGGTATTAAATATACATTCATGTTATGTATTATCTTATAATTAAGATATTAAATATCTTTTAGGGACATAGGCAATATAATATCACAGATCCATAATTTATAAGTAAAGTTTGAGCAGCTAAATTTATTTGCAGGAAAAGAGAGGTAGGCATATGATTAAAGTTCGAGGCTTCATCTACGTCAAGAAGTGTGAAGGTGGCATTATGAAAGGGCGGTAGGGCCTCAGGGCAAAGGTACTATCACTGCAAAGTAGGCAGTGGAGACCCCCTGCCCAGTTGAGTCTTGAACAAACCCTTTAAGGTATTTTGGGGAAGATCTTCCAGATGGGGGGCTGGACACTCCCTGAAGAATCAGGAGGAAGATATGGTGGGTATTACTGATTTAATTGGGAGCTCACCAGATATGCAAATTATCTGTCTATACAAATGGTATCTCCTGTTCTCATTCCAGGCTCAATTACCCTTGTCTGTGGGCTTCCCAGGCAAGTTGTTGCTGGTCTCCAAATGAGAGGGAACATCAGCCTCTCCTGGAAAGAGTGCTGTGTGATAGGTAGGATATTTGTGTCTGGTTGTATCTTTACAGCTTCCTTGTTAACTGAGTGGGGATACGTGATGTTAGGACCTGGATGCTTAGTATGTAAAGTGTGTTTTCTAACCTCTTAAAACCTGGGAGCCTGTGTCTGATGATTCATTATGAAACCTGCCAGCTCTATGACCTCTATTTCAGTGATCCAGAATTTGGATAGTGTGCTGCCAGCTCCCTGAGACAGTATTCTGCTATTCAATATCCATGAAGGAATCCACTCTGTTAAAGATGGTCAGAGGCCAAGGTTTGAAACTTGGCTGCCCTTGCACTCAGATAATGAATACTTTTATTGACAGCATGGACATTACAAAAAAAATAAAATGAAGAGAAACTGTGATTCTCTTACCAATTGCTATAAAAATTTGACTTAGTGAGATTCTTCTCCTTCCTGGGAAAACGCTTGATACATCCTTGTTGGGAGTAGACACTGAGCCTCATGAGCCTATTGGGCCACGTGTCCATCAGCCTGCAATAGATACTATGGTGCCCCACCAAGGTCCCCTCTCCAAAGTCAACATTTCCATCCCCAAGCTGTTAGGAATATCATCTGCTAATCTAACTGAGAACGGCCTTTGGTTGCAGGGACAGACTTTGCACAAGGTTACACCCCTTCCAAGGGGACAACCCACAGTCAATGACTGGCTGATAAGAGAATACAAATCCCCAGTCCCTTGTACAATTTGGGACAAGCAGGAAGGAGCACCCAACTCCATGATTCCCCATGGGATCTGTTGAGACTCCAGTTGCAAACACAGTGTGGGCCTACTTCTCCTTTTGTCCTATTCTATTTTCTCACTTTTTGGTATCTTCTAAGAGCACTGCCTTAAAAACTTGTGTGCAGTTCTGTCTCAGAGTCTCTGTATCTTGGAAACCCAATCTAAGACAAAGGCTGAAGCTTCAGCATAAGGGGTAAGTCACTCTGATATGTGAAGGGGAACTATGAGCCTCAGGGAGGTGGAGGCAATGGAGAGAAGGAGTTATGGAGAAGAAAGAAGAGTAAGTAAGGGGGCAGAATGTGGGCACGATGGAACGTTACTGCTTTTTATGACTCCCCACATTTTTAGTTAAGTCTACAAAAATCATAAAATGTTAAGGCTAATTAGATTTCTTGTGGAAAAGATAAAGAGCCTGATTTCTGTATCCTGTTAACACAGGAGTAAAACAGATGGCTTGTTTGGTTGCTCAGGCAGGGGGGACCCCAGTCAGGATTTGAGTTTCACTTTGAGACACCAGTCTGAATAGTTCAGATTAAGGTGCAACCTCCTACTTTATCTCAAATTAATTCCCCACCCTAGAACATACCAGCATTGCATGCTCACTGTGTACATTAAACTTTTGGACACATAGTAGGGAAATATAAAGATATGATGTCAAGGCCAGCCCTTCAGACAATGGAAAAGGTGCAAACCAGCTGTGGAATAGCAAAGTGCTCATGTGTGTATTGTAAAGGGATTAAGAGAACCCCTTCTAGGTGGGTGCCTAGGAGAAGGCACATGGACCCTAACTCTAGTTAGAGTGCTAACCTGGAATTTCCATGTCACTGGGAAGCCCCATGAACAAGCACAATTTACTGGAATTGTATTTATGTCAGAGTCTCTGCCAGAAACAGAACTCATTGCAGACAGTTCAAATTAAGAGAAATACATGAAACGACCACTTACAGAGGGGCAGGCTAGGTTCTGGGGACAGAGGAGGGATGAGGAGTTACCCAGAGACCAGCAATAGGAGGAAGCTGTGGCTACTGCCCTTTTGCCCCTCTGGGCCAAGGCACCCTCAGGAGGAGAGATGGAACTCCATAAGAGTTGGAACAGTGGTGGAGACTGATGCTGAGGGGAAAAGGAAGAGACATAGGTGAACCCTTCTCCCCTCCAATTTCCAGTCTCCTGTCAATATTTCCCATTGGTTGAATGCAATCAGAAGCCATCTGGAAAAAGAGCCTGGTGTTATTCAGGGCAAAAGCAAAACAGAGAAAGGTGAAGAATGAATCTGTTGGAGGTTGAGGGAGAGGAATTGGCAGATGGAAAATAATCACATGTGCTGCTGTTTGGTATGAAGTCCTGCTTTTAAAAAGAAAAAAAAACCTCAGTTGTCTCAAGTACGTGGGTTTGGGACAAATTGTCCCAGCAGGCACATGTTAGGAAAGATTGGTTGGCAGGAAATCACAACTGAGAGGGAGGTCCACACAAGATTCCCAGTCCGACCTAGGAGAATGGGCTTGAACAGGACTCCTGGAGTAGGCAGCGTGGTGGGTTTGCAGCCAGTTTGCGATATCCCCTGTGACCTGTCTGCATCTCACTCTCTGTCATTCCCAGGTTGGTCCACTGCTCTATTAGGCTGGATCATAAAGGGTTTTCCTGGCATGCCCCTACCACTGGCTCACTGCCCCCATTACTGTGGTTGAGGGAAGTTGGTAAGAATAGACTTTACTCTGAGTAGGTTTGTAAATTTGACTTGCTTGCAATTTCATGCTGGAAAGCTCTCTTGTTAGGCTGTGTCCCTCATGGGCCCACAGTGTCAGAGCCTAAGGAGAAGTTCATTTCATCTGCAAAGAGTGAGCCTTAGTCCCCTGGGAAAATTCTCAGAGTCTAAAGAGGTAACTATGGCTATAATTCTCCATCTTCTGTCCATGTCTCCAAGGGAACACAATGTGTTACTCTTGGGAGAATAGAATACTTTAAAAATGTCTTTCTGCTACTTTGAATTCCAGGGTATAATGTCATTTCCACTGCTTTAATATACTTTTCTCTGTCTACAGTACCACTTTCATGTCTTCCCTGAACTAAGACAGTGGCTTTGTAACTGGTCTTGATATCTCTGGTGTTTCCCTCTACCTCCTTCTCCATATGGCAACTGAAGAGACCTTCCAGAAACTGTTAAAACCCCTTTAAGGGTTCCCTAATGAAAATTCTGGCAGATGCTTTGCCATCTGGCCATTGTGTAACCTCAGTCTCATAATTCTACAGTATCAGCTCCCCACCCCACCCCCCACACACATGTACACACTACCAACCACCACATACTATTTATTCCTATGTTTCAGCCCTACTGAACAACCCACATCCTTATTAAAAGTTATATGGCCTCTTGCAGTTTCTGACTTGGGTATCAAGATGTAGAGACCCATCTCATTAATCTGGGTTTCCTTTATAAACATCTTGAAAGAAAACAACCTGAAATGTTTGCTACAAATGAAGTATATGATCTTTTCATTAGTTTTTTTTCTTTTAATCATCCTAAAAGGAGTCTCATAAGTCATGCTTAGGATTCACTGGGGATGCATAATAATGAAGCCAGTCTCCTGATTTAGCAACACTCCTGGGATTTCTCCCTTTCCCACTACAAGGCACAGATGCCGTACTGAGAACAGATCAAGCGAGAGGCTTGGAAACCATGGCTGTCTTGTTGACAGATTCAAGTGGGAAGGCCAGATCAAAGTAATGTGTTCAGGGAAATTTCTTAAGTATTAACAGAGAATGCCAAGACACTGGGTATTGATTGGCATTCTATTTGATTGCTATTAAGTATGTCATCAGAAAGTAAAGGCTCCTTGTTACACAAAGAGAGCAAAATATTTGATTAACACATAATAAAACCTATTATGTCATAGGACAAATTATTTGACATCCTGAAAAATTTTATTTTTTAAAACAGATAACGTAGGACTTCCAGGCAAGATGGAGGCATTGGTAGACATGTTTTTTATTGTTGCACAAGCAACAATAAAAAGAATTACAACTAAATATCAGAACAAATAACATCCAGAACTGTCAGAAAATTTAAGTGTATTAAAGTCTGACAACCAAGGATTTAAAGAAGCCACATTCATCCAGATGGGCGCCTTTTACAGGGAGTCAAGGCAGCTCTATCTAATAAACAGAAACAAACACAGGAAGGCTGCCAAATTGAGAAGACAAAGAAATATGGCCCAAATGAAAGAACGGAACAAAACCCCAGAAAAAAAAAATAAACAAAATGGAGATAGCCAACCTATCAGATGCAAAATTCAAAACACTGGTCATCAGGATGCTCAGAGAACTCATTGAGTACAGCAATGACATGAAGGAAGAAATGATGGTTACACTAAGTGAAATAAAGAAAAATCTTTACAGGGACCCAACAGTGAAGGGAAGGAAGCCAGGATTCAAATAAATGATTTGGAACATAAAGAAGAAATAAACATTCAACCAGAAACAAGAATTCAAAAAATGAGGATAGTATAAGAAGACTCTAGGACATCAACAAACATGCTAACATCCTAATCATAAGGATATTAGAAGGAGAAGGGAAGAGCAAGAAATGGAAAACATTAAAAAAAATAATGAAGGAAAACTTCCCCAATCTGGCAAAGGAAATAGACATATAAATCCAGGAAGCACAGAGGGTCCCAAACAAGTTGGACCCAAAGAGAACCACACCCAGACACATCATAATTAAAATGACAAAGGTTAAAGATAGAGAACTTTAAAAGTATCAAGAGAAAAGCAAAGAGTTACCTACAAAAGAGCACCCTTAAAACTATCAGCTGATTTCTCAAAAGAAACTTTGCAGGCTAGAAAGGACTGGCAAGAAGTATTCAACATGATGTAAAGCATGGACCTACAGCATAGACTACTGTATCCAGCAAAGCTATCATTTAGAATTGAAGGGCAGATAAAGTACTTCCCAGACAAGGTAGAACTAAAGGAGTTCATCATCACCAAGCCATTATTATATGAAATGTTAAATGGAATAATCTGAGAAAAATTGAAAGATGACAACTATGAACATTAAAAAGGCAACAAAGTCACAACTATCAACAACTAAATAAAAAAAAAACCACCAAAAACTAAAAAACAAAAAAACCTTCGCAGATAACTAGAATGGGAAGAGAATCATAGGTGTGGAAATCAGTTGAAGGGTTATCAGCTGGGAAGGGGAGAGGGAAGAATGGGGATAAAGGTACAGGGAATAAGAAGCATAAATGGTAGGTACAAAACAGACAAGGGGATGTTAAGAGTATTATAGGAAATGGAGAAGTCAAAGAACTTATTATATGCACAATCCATTGGGCATGAACTAAGGGGAAGATTGCTGGAGGAAAGGGGAGGGGTACCAGGCAGAGGGGGGCAAAGGGGGAAAATTGGGAAATAACATAATCAATAAAATAAACTTAAAAAAAATATATATATATAAATCTCCAGGGTCAGGCACTGTTCTAGGTGCTACAGAGAGAAAAGTAACAAAAAAGATAGTCTGTGCTGTCATGAGACTGGATTGGGAGAAAATAAGTAGACAAACAAATAATTATGCAATGCTCAGTCAGTTGTTGATAAGCACTGGAATGAAAAACAAAGCAGATGGAAAATGCTAGTGTATGATGAGACAGGGTACCTCTCTCTAAGGGATAATCAGGAGAAGCCTCTTGGAGGAAATGAAATTTGTTCAGAGACCTGATTGGATATTTAGGGAAATAGCATGCCAGGAAAGGGACCTGCAAGTTCCAAGGCCCTGACGTATTCCAGGAATGACACGGAGTCTGCCTGGGCCAGGCTACGCGAGTAGGAGCGGTAGTAAACAAGATCAGGCAGGGCCAGGGCTGAGATCCTGTGGGCCTTGCAGGCTGTGTGAGGACTCTGGATGCGGTCAGGAGCAGTCACAGGCAGACTGAGGACAAAGGGCGGCATGCTTGGCTGGTGGTTTTAAAAGATTGCTGTGGTTTCTGCGTGTGGAGAATGGACTATGGGGAGAAGAGAGGAGAACAGCAGCAGATACACCAATAAGGATATTACAGGCCTGTGTGAGACATTGACTTGGCTTGGACTAAGATGCCAGTGGGGTGGAATATGAGAAGTGGTTGCAGTCAGAACGTGTTTTGAGGGCAGGTTGGTAGTATCTTCCACCCAATGGAATGAACATATGAGAAAAAGAAATGAGTGAAAGATAACCCAAGATGTGTGTCCTAAGAAGTAAGTAAATTATGTTGCCATTTATTGAGAAGCGATACAATAAGATCTGCAAAATTGGGGTGAAAATTAAGAATATGCTTTGGATATTTAAGTCTCAGAAGCGTATGAGGTACAAAAGTAGAAAAGTTGATTAGGCAGCTAATGTATATGTAAATCTGGAATTTGAGGTGGAAGATGGGGACTGGAAATTCTAAGTGAAATAAATTCAGGGTACACATCATAATTAAAATTATGAATTTTAATTAAAAACATTTAGGGTATAAGGGTAGTGAGTAGGGGAAGTCTGAAGTATCAGGTAAGGAAGAAGAAAAGAATGCACAAGAAGGGACTGAGAATGAATGGTCAATACAGTAAAAGAAACACATAGTGGAATTCTGAAAGCCACATGGAACCAATGTTTTAAGAAGGAGGAGGTCAAAAATAATGTTTTAAAAAATCACATCCATCAGGATGGCTGTTAATTTTAAAAGTAGAGTATAACAAGTGTTGGTGAGGGTGTAGAGAAATTGAAACATGTGCATTACTAATGGGAATAGAAAATGGTGTAGCTGCTATGGAAAATGACATGCTGGGCCCTTCGGAACAAAAAAAAAGAATTACCACATGATCCAGCAATTCTGCTTCTCAGTATATACTCAAAAGAATCAAGAGCAGGAACTCAGATATTTGTACAACTATGCTCAAAGGAACATTATCCACAATAGTCAAAAGGAGGAAGACACCCAAGTGTCTGTAGACAGATTAATGGATCAACAAAGTAGAGTATATCCATACAATGAAATATCATTCAGCCACAAAATGGAAGGGAAGTCTGACACAGGCTACAATGTAAATGAATCTTAAAGACATTATAGTAAGTGAAACAAGCCAATCACAAAAGGAAAAATACTATATGGTTTCGCTTACATGAAGTTCCTTGAATAGTCAAATTTAGAGACTTAGAAAGTAGAATGGTGGTTGCTGGGGACTGAAGGGAAGGAAAATGGGGAACTGCTTTTGCGTGGGTCCGGAGTTTTAGTTAGGGAAGAGGAGAGCAGCTCGGGGACGGATGGCGGCGATGGCTGTGCACGCGCATGCACACGCTGCACCCGGGCTGCCCTGAAAAAGTGAACTACTCTAGAACTTCACTGAAAAATGGACACTAAAAATTTTTGCCAAAACTGTACATTTTCTGATATGTATATTTGCTTGGTACAATGTTTTATATAAAGGATTATTTTTTTAAACAAATGTGCTAGCCTAAGTAAGTATCAATATTTTTTAAAAGGTAAACTTAGATCTTTGTCTCACGCAATAAACAAAATCAACTGAAAGTAGATTTTAGTCCCAAATTTAAGAGCTAAAATTATAAAATACCTTATAAGAAAACATAGGAAGAAATTGTATGACTTTGGGTAAACAAAGACTTCTTAAATATGACAGCAAAAACATAATTCGTAAGATAAAAATTAATAAACTGGATTTCACCAAACATTAAAAACTTCTCTGAAAACACACTGTTTAAAAATATTTTATAAATTACACAATTAGAGAAAATATTGGCAAATTGTATATTTGGAAAAAGATTTATATCCAGAATATTAAAAAAATGTAATTCAATAGTAAGACAAACAACACAATTAAAAATGGTCAGGAAAATTCAATAGATAATTGATCAACAAAGATATATGAATGGTTAACAAACACATGAAAAGAAGTTCAACACAATCTAGTCATTAGGGAAATGCAGATTAAAACAACAATGAAAAATAACTAACATTCACAAGAATAGCTAAAATCTAAAAGACTGCCCATACCAAATGTTGGGGGGCTGTGGGAACTGAAATATGAGTGCACAGTGATGGCGATGTGTACTGGTGCAGCCACAGACAAACAGTTTGACAGTTTCTTAAAAAGTTAAATTTAAAATTATCGAAGCATCTATCAATTCCATTCCTAACTATCCACCCAAAAGAATAAGAAGTTATGCATGTACAAAACTTGTAGAAATATGTTCATAGGAACCTAACCAAAAATGGAGTACACTCCAAATGCCCATCACCTAGTGAAAGGAGGGACACAATGTGATATATTCACACACTAGGACACTATTTAGCAACAAAAGGAACAAACTACTGATAGAGGTTGTGACATGGCTGAACCTCAAGAGCATTATGTCAAGGGAAAGATGTCAGATGCAGAAAAACCCATATTGAATTATTCCATTTACATGAAATATTCAGGAAAGGCAAAGCTATGTAAACAGAACATCATTGACTATCTGTGCGGAGGCTGGAGTGTGGAATGACTGCAAACGAACATGGGAAAACTTTTCCGGTGACAGAAATGTTCTACATTTGAATTATGGTGATGGTTGCACAATTCCGTGCATTTACTAAAAACTGCTGACTTGTGCACTCACTGTGGTCATATTTTATGGTATGTAAACTACACCTCAATGAAGCTGTTAAAACATTTTCCAAAGATTTTTTTAATCCTTACCCAAGGACATATTTTCATTGCTTTTAGAGAGAAAGGAAAGGGGGAGAGGAAGAGAGAGAGAAACGTCAATGTGAGAAAGAAGATCATATGTGCCTGGACCAGAAGTCGAGCCCTCATCCCTTCGGTTCCAGGAAAATGTCCCAACCAACCAAGCCACACCAGCCAAAGCTTTGAAAGGCTTTGAAAAGGAGAAAGCACTTGTGTACCAAATGCTGCTGGGGGGTGCTAAGAAGGAGACTGACAGGAGGACAGGTAGGGCATCAGTGCCTTGACAAAAAAGGTTTCACCTTCCATTCATTAACTATAAAAAATTAAATTCTCTTTTTCCTAAGTATACAAAAGCACATATTCACATAAAACAACTGACAGGACAGAAATGTAAACATAGAGAAGAAGAAAATCGCACATAATCTGAAGACAATCGCTATTAACATTTTGGGTGATAGAAGCTAGAATGGAGGCTAATCTTATATATGTGCAGGACACATGTAAAAATATGTGTATATACATATAGTGGTTTGTACTCCTCCTTGGTCTTTATCTGCATGTTGTAAACATAATAACAACATATTTCTTTTTTATCTTTTAATGTTTATTTCATGCTGTTCTCTATAGTGCAGGACAACTATATTTCAGTGACATTGTTATCAACAATTCCTTGTCATCAACTGCATGTATAATTAATATGTCATGGGTGTGTTGTGTTTATATGTGATATGTCAGTTATAGCTCAATAAAACTGGAAAATGTTTTCAAAGAAACTAAAGAAAACTTATGTTCACACAAAGCCTATAAGAAAGTATACTCTAACCAAATCACGTTTCTTGAATACCATTATTCCACCAATGAAAATCTATTTCCAGCATTTGTTATGCTAATTACACGGGTGAAAAATATCCCTCAGAGATGACGAAGCACTCTGGCCGGCGGACTTCCTGGTCGGAACACTAGATCACCACTCGTGGCCTGCGGACCGCGGTGCGTTAGAGCACGCAAGTGCAACTCAGGTAGCGTCGAGCACACGCACACTGATGGGGAAGCGCTGCATTTCATAGAGCCAAGGCACTGCAGGTCTTAAATACACTATTATTTTATACACCTGTGACATAACTTTAAAACACCACTGTCTGTAAGATACATCCCGGTATCAGAAATCTTAAAATGTGGAAAACAACAACTCTGTCTCAGAGTTGAGGATGTGGTTAAAACTGAGTTAGAAACATCGTAAGAGGAGGCCTCCGTGCTTCCTGAGCTAAGCTGCACCCAGAAACACTCCCATGGCATCCCCCTCAAGGTTGGAGGGAAGGTCTCCCCATTGAACTGCTGCTACTCCTTCAGGAAGAATCCAGCCTCTTGGTCTCACTTGTCCTATCCTGATCAGAATTTCTCTCTGAGGGACTCAGTTTCATCTGGTTTATTGTAATAATGTTGAGCTTCTAAAGCAGTGTTTCTCAAAGTATGGGTCGAAGAAGCCCTTGTGCCAGAATCAGCTGGGTTGCTTGTTCAAAACACAGATGCCCCAGCTGCACTGGGACCGCTTCGCAAGAATTCCTGGAGTGGTACCAAGGACCTGCGTTGGAAACAGGCCTCTCCCGGGAATTCCAATGCTTATCAGGTTAAGGACAACTACACTAAAAGAAACATGTGGCTACTCCAATGAAAATTCCCTTCTCCATAAAAAAAGAAAGAACTATTTACAGCTTAGTCCACCTTCAGGGTGGAGACACTACTATTAAAGTGAGGCAGAGACTGGGGAGATGCACTCCAAAGCCATACCAGTTCAATGTCACTTCACAGCCTGCAGGCAGTGGTGAGAGGACATGCCACTGAGGTCTGAACAGGGAATTGTGGGTAGAAAGGACATGGGCCATGTCCAGGCGTGGCCCTAAATCTCCTGCGAGATCTTCCACTTCTGAAGATGTAGCTGTGCTCCTACAGTAAAGGGACAACAGTAAAATCGAGTGGGGAGAGGACTTTTAGTGGGAAAGAGAGAAAGCCTTGTTCACTGAGAGCTGTACCTTGTGAAAAACAATGTGTAGATGCTTGCAAAATGGGGAACCCATCAAGGGTGTGCTTACTCCTATCCCTGTCGAGTCTGCCAGTGGGTGCCTCTACCCCACCTAGGCCCCGCTCAGGAATGTACTCACTCAAGGGACATTCACAGTTAAGCAAACCAGGACGTTGTCATCAGGCAGACAACATGTCAGAGAAAGAAAGGGCAACCAGAGACTAGTTCAAAGAGATAAATTAAGAGGGAATATAATGCTTCACACGAAATAAAGTTTGGGGAAAGGCTTTTAAGAGAATCATGGGAGAGCTGTGTCTGGGAGAGGGAGAGCTGGTGCTTGCCTGCTGGCACACGTTTGCCTGGTTGATTCCACCTAGTTCACAGATGGACTGATATCACATCTTTCCGACTGGTTGGTGGCAACGACACAAGGACACAACAGTTGGTGAATATTTTCAACATCCTTCCTGGATGGGGGAGAGGGTACATAGGGAGAAATCAGAATGTCTGGAAGGCCTTTTCAGAGCCGGTAGCACTCAGAAGGTAATGGAATTGCTGGAGGAGCCCCACGAGAACCCTCAGACAGCACTAGGCTTTATGAAAGTTTCATCACAGACAGCTCTCTGTAATGTGGGGTTCCTAACCTTCTCCACCCACGTGCAAGCCCCCTCCAAACCTCTGGGATGGGGCAATCTAATATGCCATTGAGGCTGCCAAATGCTCACAGGGTAATCAGCTAAGAGGGTTGAAATATGGAGGACTTTTTGGCTTTCAAAATAGTGCAGCCATGAAAACCACCAGATAAAGCCAAGGAGCTTAATTCTGATTATTCTTTGAAATTCCTAGCAAGTAGTCTATGGTACAATGTGAAAGACCAGGAACAAGGACTCTTGGGAAAAGTCTTCCATGGTCAAACTCTCTGCCAAGAACTGGCAGCAATAACTAAAAGACAGAAATCATGAGTCTCTTTCCAGTTCCAGATCGTTTGCCAGTTTTCCCAACACCATTTGTTAAATAATCTACCTTTACTGACCAATCTGAAATGCTAACTCCATCATGAAACACATTCTCATATGGTCTTGGATCTATTACTCAGGTTTCTATTTTGTTTCTTCATTCCCTGTGAAGTACAGAGTTTGCAACATATCTTTTTAATCAAGCTAATTAATTACATTATTCAGCCCTCCAACCTTCCTTTTTTTTGACTATTGATCTGTCAGAAGTTTAAAGAAGTATAATAACTTCCTTACCACCACTCTAATTCTGTCAATTTCTCTGTGAATATCAAATATTTTGCTTTTATGTATTTTGATGTAACATTATTCCCCAGAGAAAAGTTTGTGTCAATTATATGTTCACTGTGAATTGTAACTTTTATCAAAACAAAATGAGATTTCTGGTTTAAAAGTCATAGAGAAAAGGTGGTTTGGTTTTTGTTTCTTTCCAAAATCATATTAAAACAATAAGGAGAAACTGAAATTGCATCTTCGATGAAACCAGAAGACTTCTACGACCCCAGACAATATTAGCTACGTGAAAAAGGAGCGTGAATGGGTGGCAGCCTAGAGATTGAGCAATGAAACAAAGTTCCAGCCTACTTTCAGTAGAGGTGGAAACGGATGAGAAGTTGGTGGTATTGCCTGGCCAAGTGCTGCGAAGCCTTAAGAATTGGAGAAAACAAATACCAAAGAAACCAGAGAAGAGATATAATTAACGACCAGAGGATTCTGAAAATCTTCAGAAGGAATTAGATCTAACATCCCCTACCCTACCCAGCACTACTCTACATAGTCTGGCAATTATTGCCAATGTAAAGCAACAGAAAAATACTTGTGTCTTAAATTGAACCTGAGAATCTTGAAACTAAGATACATTAAGCATAGAGCAGGGCCAGGGTGGGATGGAAGACTGAAGACTCGAGAATCAGGTAAAAATATGCATCATCAATGATGAATGCATCTATCAGCCTCAGAATTTGGAGAGCAAGGCTGGAGAAATTATGCCTTTGTGCACAGAGCCAAAGAAAAGTCCAACTACATGGACATTTGGGCTCCTAAAGGGAAATCTAGGTGGCTACGTGCTTACCATACAACAAAGTCACTAACTTTCATCTACATAGCTTTCAATTAGTTATTTAGCACTTCGTTCTTAAACATGAACCCTGAGAGTCAGCAGACCTCTGAAGAAAGCTTCTGGTATGAAAGAGTGAAATTAAAACAAACAAAAAGGAAATCAGCAGAAGTAAACACAATGCAGGGCTTTAAAAATTATAACCAACATCCTCAGAGGTAATGGAATATGATGTGGCTGTGACCTAAGTGTAGGGGGCTGTTTACAAAGCAGAGCAGCAATCTGAGAACCAGAAACAGCCTTTGAAAACTGCAAATGTAGTAAGATATAAAAAGTATAATAAAGAGTTTGGAAGACAAAGTTGAAAAGTCTTTAAGAAATTAGAATAGTCCTGGCTGGTGTGGCTCAGTGGATTGAGTGCAGGCTAAGAACCAAAGGGTTGCCAGTTCGATTCCCAGTCAGGGCACATGCCTGGGTTGTGGGCCAGGTCCCCAGTATGGTACATGTGAGAGGCAAACACACGTTGGTATTTCTCTCCCTCTCTCTTCTTCTCTTCCCCTCTCTCTAAAAATGAATAAACAAAATCTTAAAAAAAGAAATTAGAATAAAATGACAAATAGACACATTGGAGGAATCCAACTCCTAAATGTATTATAATCTCTAGAAATAAAAATCAAGAAAATGTAGAAGACATTACCAAGGAACAATAACATTAACCTTTTCACAACTGATGGATAAGAAGTTCCAGATTACTTCTTAGTAGATGCAAGCACAATGGATACTAAAATGCATCCACACACACAGGAGTGAAATTTCAGAATCCTGGGTTAAAGAGAGCATCCTACAGACACCGGGGGTGGGGTTAGAAACAGGTCACCACAAAGGATCAGTAGTGAGAACAGCATGGACTTCAAAGTGCAGATGTTAGGAGGCAGTGAGAGTTCACTCCAAAACTCCACGAGAATCCAATTCCAGCATAGAATCCTAGACTGGCACCATTTTAAATTAAGTGATAGGGTAGAAATACAAAAGTCTAAAAAATAAGAGCAACTACTCATTTTCTTCTTTTTTATTTCCAGAAACCATCTAAAGGATGCGCCCCACAAAATTAGGTGGGAATTCAAGGGGGAAAAAAAGACTGCTCAGAAAAGTGGGGGAGTGGTTGGTGGGAATTCTGGGGACAGTGACAAAGATAAGTTCAGTCTAGAGCAGTGATTTTCAACCACTGTGTGCCGAAGGAAATGCTAAAACATGCATTGCCTGACTAATTAGCCAAGGGAACTGACCTCTTCTCCCTTAGATTGTCAAACAAAAATGACAACACTAACACAACAATAGCCATCCGATTTTGTCAGATTGTCAAAAAATATATATTTTTTGGTGTGTCCCAGAATTTTAGTAATTAGTTTATGTGTGCCATGAGGTGAAAGAGGTTGAAAATCACTGGTCCGGAGAACCACTGGCTCAGACCACAGCAGAAGGATGGGGGGCCCAGGTGGTGATGTGTCCTGAAAAAGGCTGCAGTGAAAGCTCATCTAACAGATTTAAACTGTTGAAAGTTATATGGAGAGACGTCTTAAAGAGTTTTGGTGTTTATGGAAAAGTTAGTCACAAGTTCAAGAAAAAAAAGTAAGTGAATGGAAACTAATGAGGCAAGCTGTGGCTCTGGGCAAAACAAACAAGCAAACAAAATGTACAAGAGAGAAAATATCTTATTGATTAACCGGTTAGCATGATGTAGTGACAATAAAAACACCCATGGCGGACAGTGTTGGTCACTTTGCCTGTTTCTACACTACTGTTTTCCATAGAGCAAAACTTCAACCGTGTTCTGCAGGCCAGGTGCCTACTGATCCTGGAAATCATAGGTCACCTTGCACTGAGAGGTCCTACTGATGGTAGGCCACCTACTGATAACCTATGACCTGCACCTTGCACTGAGAGGTGGCCCAGGACACAGAGCCTTACTATGAGACATAAGCTAAGAGCCCCTGGGAACATTTTTCTTTCTTTTTTCTTCCTTTTTTCCTGCCTGAACAATGGATACAGTGTCAGAGGTGCAATAGCTATCTTGTGACCATGAGGACAAAAAACACAAACCAAAAAACAGAACAGAAAAAAAAAAGAGAGAGAGAGTCTGGGTTCCTAATGATGTCATAAAACTAGTGCATCGGCTCTTGACTGCTTGAAAGCTACTGTTCAGAGTGTTTTTTAATTATTTGCAGCCAAGCATATTCCTAACTAACACAATATGGGGTATGGATACTCCCCCATATTGTGATATAACTACATCAGAAGGATGAAAGCAGTTATAACAAAAACAAAAGACCCAAACCCTTTGTCAGGATAATGAGAAGACAATATCACCTGAGGTCAGTTCATGTCCCATAATTTTAACATGGAATGACATATAAGAAAAAGCTAAAAGCTGAGAAATGCTGCCCTTATAAAATTGGTTGGCAGTGAGTGGTAAGGAACTAATACATTTGTTATATCTTTTTAGAATTCTTTTGTGTTCTGCTCACTGAATTTCAGTGTGGTGGAGGGAGGTCCCCCCACACTGGATAAGCAGACAATTCTCCAACACTGGCTACAGCTCAACCCAATTCTGACATTTTCTGCTTAGAGACAGCATCAGATTCTACAGGTCAAGGATTTAGTTCTACAAGACTGCCCGGATCTCACTTCTGACACCAGCTGCAACCTATACTTCTGACTGACTGGTTATAAATCAGAGGTTCCCAGTGTCCTCCTTCTTGGATTTGATTAATTTGCTAAAGCAAATCACAGAACTTAGAGAAAACTTTTAATCACTAGATCACAAGTTTATAATGAAAAGATACAACTGAAGAATAGCCAGATGGAAGAGATGTACAGGCAGAGGGCACATAGCTTCCATTGGCCCTCTGGGCGACTCACTCTCCCAGCTCTTCCACATGTTCACCAACTCTGAGGCTCCCCAAATCCCGCCTCTCGGGGTTTTATGGAGGCTTCATTATACAGGCATGATTGATAAAATCAGTGTTCATTGGTGATTGATCCCACCTCAAGTCCCCCTTCCCTTCCTGGAGCCCAGCAGTGTGCAGCTGAAAGTTCCAACCCTCTGATCACATGGTTGCCTCCTGTAGCAACCAGCCCCCGTTTTCAGGTGCAGTTCAGAAGCCACCTCACTAACCTAGCGAAAGTCACCTTGGCTCTCATCACTTAGGAACTTCCAAAGGGTCAGGAGCTCCACCAGATGTGCGGCCCAGGACCAAACATGTACTTCCTACCATCAGTCACAGTTTCAGAAGAATTTTTTAAAATTTAGACTATGCGCATTTAACTTTTTGATTGAAAAATTAAATGAATTATAAAGAAAAATAAAAGATCGTTTGTCTCATATAAACTCTTTGACCTTGAATCCTTCCTTTGTCCTCTATTAATATGATAACCTCCATTTTTCACACTTTTCCTCTTTTAATGCTTCTGCCATGTCTTTGTCCATACTCCTGTCTTAGCCTGTTTCGATTCTTTATTCTAGGTGTGTAAAGTTTAGACAGTACCTGATCAGGTTTGGAGTTTTGACCCCATCTGTCTACCTTTGCATAGAGAATCTTAATCTGTTGTTTTTATTGGTACAACTTTGGTCTTGGGCTGCACATCTGGCAGAGATTTTATCAATCATGCCTATATAATGAACACTGATTTTATCAATCATGCCTATATAATGAAGCCTCCATAAAACCCCGAGAGGCGGGATTTGGGGAGCCTCAGGGTTGGTGAGCATGTGGAAGAGCTGGGAGAGTGAGTTGCCCAGAGGGCCAGTGGAAGCTATTTTTATGCTTTTCACCTTTTTATGGCTTTTTTTTGCTTTCTGACTTCTGATAAATGGATTTACCATTCTGACAGATGAACTCCATTTTAGCTTTTCCAATTCTTATCTCTAAGCTTTTCCAAAAATATTCTTTTCAAAAGGCATTTCTTAAACTATGTCCTTCATCGTCTGCATAAAAGCTGAACATTAATCACCCAATTTTTACACTTAAAACAGTACATAGAATTTCCCCATCTTTTCTTTTCAGTTTTTCTTGTCTATCTTTTCTTTTCTCCTCCCTCAGGAACACATTTACCTTCTCTGCACAGCCCACTTTTGCGATTTTACATTTCATCGACTCATTCACAGTGTTATTCATATAACAAACCTTGTTCCACGTAATGTTCTAGGTAGTAGGTTTTGAGAAAGGAACATCATTCTGGCCCTCTGGGCACTCAAAGGCTAACAGGGAAGCGATGACAGACCAGGGTGAGGGGTGGAGCAGAGGCATGCTTGTGTTACGGGAGGCCCTAGGAGAGACGCAGTGTCTGGACTGGTTTCTGAGAGAAGACTTCCTGGCAGAGGGGACACTTGAACAGTAACTTAAAGTGAGCTGCTGATTATTTAGTCCAAAGAGTGGGTGAGCTCCTCCTAGGGCAGAGGGAATAGCAGAGGTAAAGACAAGAAGTAAGAAGACACCTTGGGATTCAGAAACTAAACATGGCTCAGTGCAACACCAACCTGGTGGCTGCTGTGAAAGGGACATATCGGAGAGGTGCAACAAGAGGTCGTCTCACTGGGTCACAGATGGCCTTGAATGTCAGTCTCCAGAAGGGCATGTTACAGAACAGAAAGAGCTCATCTACTCAGAGCCAGTAGAGCCACACACTAGACCCGGAGAACTGCAGTGAAGAAAGATGGCAATTTTATTATCAATTGAACCACCCAGCAGAACCGGGAGCTAATGCCCCAAAGCTGAAGCTCCCTGATCCAGAGCTTGGGGCAAGTTTGTAGGGGTCTATGGGGAGCAGGTATATGGAAGCACAGAGGGGGCAAGTTTTAGCTGAAGGACCTTGGAGCCTGGACGTTCATGGTAAGGGACGTCAGCACCGGTCGTTCTGGACAATGGCCCTTTGCTTCTGAAATGGGGTTTGGTATTCAAGTTTTGGTTCTGTCCTGGTCCTTTGGTTTCATAAGGGGAGGTGCAGGGCAGACTTTGGTTCCAGGTACAGCTGAAGGTCCAGGTTCTCTCCTGTGCATATGCTTCAGCTGTATGACTTGTGGTTTTGATCCGTTTTCTCTGAAGAGCAGCTCAGTGTCTCGTTAAACAGGACAGGGGCATTTTGAGCTGGTTCTGTGGTTACAGAGCTACCAAAGAACCTTAAGCAGGATGCAAATGGGATGGGCGTGAGGGAAAGTAGGAATAAGGATGGAATGTGGTAAAGAAGGTGACAGAAATGAAGGGAAAGTGATGGCACAGGAAAAATAAATATGGTCAGGATACCTCAAGACTCTATATCCTTGGAGGGAGAACAAGGAAGGAAATTCTCCCTCTGCATGTGCTACTCCATAATCTCTGGTCCAGTATTCTCCAGCTCCACGCAGAGTTCCACTGGAAATGGAATGAGACTTCGCTTTTTACACCATGAAGAAATATCAGCTCCAAGGCCTCCTGGTCACAGTCCAGCAGTTTGAACCAACCGTCTTTTGTGGAGTAGGGGATTCAGGCAGAAGATAAGAGAGGCAGAAGTCACCTCAAGCCCATTTCAATAAGGTTTATGAGGTTGCTGGGTCAGAACCATTTCCCCTGCCTGAAATTCTTGCCTATTCCCTGTGAAATCTTTCTTTTCTTAAAGAGAAATAATTTAATAAGTTATGGCAATGTTATCAGTTGCAAACCAAAAACATGGTTCTTCGTTCATCTCTGGGTTTTGCAGGGTAGAATGATATGGTTTTGTGGGTGGTGGATGAGTAGCACACACATAGTTACAAATCCTTAATCTGCTTTTCCAAATCAGGTATATTACACCATTTGTTATTGTCCCACGGTCCTGGGTAGTCTGTTCTGTCTTTTTAATTCTTTTCTCTCTTTGAATTTCAGTTTTGGACATTTCTGTTGACATCTTTAAGCTCATTGCTTCTTTCCTCAGCTGAGTCCAGTTTATTGATGATTCTATCAAAGGCATTCTTCACTTCTGTTTTGGTGGTTTTGATTGCTAGCCTTTCCTTTTGATTCTTTGATTCTAAGTGTTTCCATCTCTCTGCTTACATTACCCATCTGTTCTTGCCTGTTGTCCACTTTTTCTGTTAGAGCCCTTAGCATATCAATCTCAGTTGTTTTAAATTTCCATTCTGCCCTGGCTGGCGTAGCTCAGTGGATTGAGCACGGGCTGCGAACCAAAGCATCGCAGGTTCGATTCCCAGCCAGGGCACATACTTGGGTTGCAGGCCACAGCCCCCAGCAACCACACATTGAGGTTTCTCTGTCTCTCTCTTTCCCCCTCCCTTCCCTCTCTTAAAATAAAAAAATAAAATCTTAAAAAAATTTCCATTCTGATAATCCCACATCTCTGCCATACTTGAGTCTGGTTCTGACACCTCTCTGTAGCTTCAGTCTGTGGGGTTTGGTTTGTTTTTTGTTTTAGTATGACATGCCATTTTCTGTTACAAGTTGGACATGATATGCTACATAAAAAGAATGTGGTCCTGATCACCTGCAGAGTTCACTTCTCCTGAGCTTCACCTCCAGGAGGCTGTGATTCTCTGTGCGCCTGCCTGTCTCTTCCATTTGGGGGAAGCAGTTTTACCTGTTTAAAGATGCCCTATGACATCAATTTTCTGATGGATCAAGAGTTGTTGGTTTTCAATCTGTGCATTTTTTCACGGGGAGGGGCTTGTTGTGTGAATCGGAGAGATGACTTTTAAACTTCTTACCTGTTGGCCTGGAAATCCAAATAAGTCCTTAATTTAGATTTGTATTTATCAGGAGGTTATAAACAATATTAAGAAAGCTGGTTTTAGAATTTTAGAGTTGAGCTCTTAACCACTCATTTTGATTGTTTACTTGGTGAATGTCAGGAAATAACTAGGCTTCTGTCTTCAAATGAGTACATTAGGCTAGATCCAGTCTTTTCTCACAGACACATAGAACTTCAGAGGTCTCGCCCTCCTGTTACACAGATAAGCCCACTGAGAGTCAAAGAGGCAAGATGAGCCCTGGCTGGTGTGGCTCAGTGGACTGAGCACCGGCCTGCGAACCAAAGGGTCACCAGCTGGATTCCCAGTCAGGGCACATGCCCAGGTTGTGAGCCAGGTCCCCAGGACAGGGTGTGGGAGAGGCAACCACACATTGATGTTCCTCTCCCACTCTTTCTTCTTCTCTTCCCCTCTCTCTAAAAATAAATAAATAAATAAAGAGGTAAGGTGATTTTCTCAAGATCGTACAGTCAATGACCGATCTGGGCCTCAGTCCAAATTCCCTGATGGCCAGTTCAGCCAGTTCGGTGGTCTTTCCATGGCCTGTA
Organism: Tonatia bakeri; assembly: GCA_004024845.1. Taxonomy (NCBI): domain Eukaryota; kingdom Metazoa; phylum Chordata; class Mammalia; order Chiroptera; family Phyllostomidae; genus Tonatia; species Tonatia bakeri. The sequence continues at coordinate 681 of PVIA01000235.1, read as the reverse complement.
TGTCTCCCCGAGCTATTCTCCTGAAGACAATGGGGTCCTTTAACCTTCACTCGAAGAAGAGACGATAGCCATGACAACAAAAAGTAGAGAGGAGGGGCGTGTGTGGCCTTATAAAAGGGTAGGAGATGAAGAGGAAATACTAGGATGGTTCAGAACAAGGAGGAAACATGCCAGGTGGAGGGAGATATATTTTGAAAAGGAAAAAGGATTTGCTGGTTATAGGAATTGTGAGCATCACCCTTCTCCTTCCTCCCTGGAGCGCCACCACCCTGCCCAAGCCCAAAGATTGTCTGCACACTGATGCCCTCTAGTGGTCTGAAGAAAGAGCTCCTTTCCCTAAAACTGACTACAGTGGAAACGAGAAGTAAGGACCCTACAGATCTAAATGTGAGGATGGGGGAACGAAAGCCACAGAAACACACATGAAGTACTTACCTTCGGTGGATGCTGGCTTTGTGGACCCTACAGGTTATGATATTTTGGAAGCTCCCTTTGATAAAAAAAATATGGAAGTAAAGATTTAAAATTAAGTATGGAGCCTTGGGAGAGTCCTGCACATCAGCTTCATGGTGAATAATCCCCACACATGCCCACCTGCCCATGCACACACAGAGGGCAAGTGAGGTATCATGCAGAGCCATTTTTACCCTTTATTATTGCTCCTGAAATCCTATATATACT